>JANAVB010009596.1:4980750-4988250 GCA_029216955.1 Iris pallida
CGCCGATACTACGTACCCGATAGCGGCGCCGATACTACCGATACTACCGACGCCTACTACCGATATCGCCATACTAAACCGATACTACCGATAATCCGCTACGATACTCCGATTCCGATACCGATACTTTGAACCTTGATTTAAATACATGTTAGTATAGTGTCTTCACATATATGTTAAGAGTATATACATTAGCAAGGTAATAGATACAAGTTATGATACAATGTAAATGCAAGTATACATGTTAGCTAGATAGCTTAGACTTATATTACAATCTCCTATTCACACGAGTATTGATATCGCCGATACCATACTCGTAGGAATAGTCCGAGAGATACTACGATACTTCGATCCGATACCGCCGATACTACCGATATCGCCGATACCATACTACCGATATCGCGATACTACCGATACCGCCGATACTACCGATATCGCGCGCCGATACTACCGATACTACCGATATCGCCGATACTACCGATACCGCCGATACTACCGATTCCGATACCGATACTTTGAACCTTGATTTAAATACATGTTAGTATAGTGTCTTCACATATATGTTAAGAGTATACATGATTAGCAAGGTAACTAGATACAAGTTATGATACAATGTAAATAAAGTATCATGTTAGCTAGATAGCTTAGACTTATATTGCAATCTCCTATTCACACGAGTATTGATATCGCCGATACCAATACTCGTAGGAATAGTCCGATACCGATATACATTGTAGAGCTCTGTTTTGCTATTCGGACATGTTGTGACCTGTGCTGTTCTAAATAGGAGCCAGACACACTCCTGAGACGGGGAGTATGTATAGTGATGTGGATTCTTACTAACTTATCATGTGAACCCATTTATGGGCCCTTCATTGAACCTTCTCATGTGCAACTTTCAGTCCAATTCACAGTTCCCTATATTGTACTCTACATCACCTAGTTCACTTATATCTAACATCCTACCCTAATCCAAATTTATGAGTATCGGTATCGGGCATTCTTATGTTTAGTTGTCTTACGATACAGATTTTCACATCCAAATGAGGATGAGTCGTTATTTTGTTGATCGTACATGGATGTACAAACGGCAACACGAGAGTAGAATTGGTGTGAGTGACGATTTTCAGGCAGGCGTGTGGAAGTATTTCTTAATTATGCAATGAGCAAAGCTCAGTACATGGACGGTAACAAAATTAAGTGTCCATGTGTTAAATGTCACAATAGACGTTACGACGAAGTGGTGACTGTGAGAGATCATTTGACCCGTAAGGGTTTCGTACGTAATTACGGCCTGTGGTCATCGCAAGGTGAACTATATTCGGAAAGACAGGCTGCGGAAGCTGCTACTTATGCTTTGATGATAATGCTGCAACGGATGTCATCGAAACCACGGATGCTCTGTTGATTATGGAGATCTGCAGAACCTGCACGAGATATGGTGTATGATGCGGCAGGGCCTTTTGATCCGGAGGATCCTAATCCCGAGCGAAGGAGTTCTATGACATGTTTCAGGACGCAGATACTTCTCTATATCCTGGTTGTGAGACTCATTCCGCACTGTCAGTGACGATGCGGTTGTTGAACATAAAGTCTGATTTTAACTTGCCACAAGCTTGCTATAATCGGATCACAGAAGTAATCAAGGAGGTGTTACCGAAGGAATCAAAAGAGCTACCAAGAAACTTCTACAAGTCAAAGATGATGGTCCGACAACTGGGACTGGGGTACGAGAAGATAGATTGTTGTCGCAACGGATGCATGTTGTACTACAAAGAGAATTGTGTATCAGAAAGTTACAGCTTCTGTAATGCGGATCGTTACAAGCCAGTACAGGGAAAAGGAAAGTCGACTAGAAAACGACGTCCTTACAAGTATATGCATTACTTGTCGATCACGAAGCGCTTGCAGAGGATGTATATGTCTCTAAATACAGCAGAACACATGACGTGGCACAGCGAAGAACGCATAAAGGACGAAGGAGAATTGTCACATCCTTCGGATGGAAAGGCGTGGAAACATTTTGATTTGTGTCATCCAGATTTTGCTGCAGAGCCTAGAAATGTACGCCTGGCGCTATGTGCTGATGGCTTCCCCCCTTTCGGACAGTCGGGATCTCAGTACTCATGCTGGCCGGTCATTCTTACCCCTTACAATCTGCCACCATGGATGTGTATGAAGACTCCTTATATGTTTCTGACAGCTATCATACCCGGTCCTAAAAATCCGACGAATAACATCGATATATATTTACAGCCGTTGGTGGATGAGCTAAAACAGCTGTGGGAGATCGGCGTCACGACCTATGATATTTCCAGGAAACAGAACTTTCAGATGAGAGCTTCACTCATGTGGACAATCAATGATTTTCCAGCATACGGTATGCTGTCGGGATGGAGTACGCACGGCAACATGTCTTGTCCGATATGCATGGAAAATAGTAAGGCGTTCCGCCTTAGGCATGGAGGAAAAACATCTTTCTTTGACTGTCACCGTCAATTTCTGCCCGCGGCCCATCCTTGGAGAAAGAATAAGGACGCGTTCAGATATGGAAAACAAGAATTTTCTCAACCTCCTGCCAGATTTTCGGGATACGATATTTGGGAAGCTGTAAAGGAATTGCCTACCGCAATGGAAGATCCATCGAACCATCGTGTCGAGGGGTTCGGACAAAGCCATAACTGGACCAAACGGAGTATCTTCTGGGACTTGCCTTATTGGAAAGATAATCTTATAAGGCATAATCTTGATGTCATGCATATCGAAAGAACGTGTTCGATAATGTCTTCAATACCGTAATGGATATTAAAGGAAAGACGAAGGACAATCCAAAAGCAAGACAAGACATAGCCGAGATATGCAAGCGTCCTCATCTGAACTTGATACAAAGGGGTGCTGGTGGACAATTAAGTAAGCCTATAGCGCCATACACATTGAGCAAGGAAGATAGATTAATAATCTGCAAGTGGATATCTAATTTAAGATTTCCCGACGGCTATGTTTCGAATTTGTCTAGATGCGTTGATCTCAATGAACGCAAGCTAACGGGAATGAAGAGTCACGACTGCCACGTGTTTATGGAAAGATTACTGCCCATTGCTTTGAGAGAGTTGTTGCCTTCTGCTGTATGGGTTCCGTTGGCCGAGCTGTCTACATTCTTCAGGGATATCTGTTCAACTAAGCTGACGGTGCAACATATGGTACAACTTGAGGAGAAGATTGTCTTAACAATCTGCAAGTTAGAGAAAATATTTCCACCGAGCTTTTTCGACAGCATGGAGCATCTACCGATTCATCTAGCATACGAAGCCCGTGTCGGTGCATCTGTTCATTATCGATGGATGTACCCCTTTGAAAGGTAAATAAAAACCGATATAATTTAAGTGAAATTTAAGTGGATTTTACAATTCATTGTTAATTCTCAAGATAATTTGTCTCTTTAGGTACCTACACCATCTAAAGAAGAAAGTTGGCAACAAGGCTCATATAGAGGCTTCGATATGCGAATCATATCTTATCGAGGAGGTGTCAAATTTCTGCTCCATTTATTTCGATACTCATGTCGAGACAAATCGAAATAGACCTCAAAGGAATGAAGAAGACGTTGAGGATGGAGGTATATTCAATTTAAGGGGCAAGCCTATTGGGGCTAGTAAGAAACGGTGGTTGACCGACGATGAGTATGATACCGCTCACCGATATGTCGTGTTAAATTGTGACATACAAGAAGTGAGAGATTTGGAGAAGTAAGTGACTACGCCTCGTTATAATCTCTAATTTGGTGAATTAAGTGACTACACTTATTTTTATTCTCTCTAACAGTGTATTTAGAGGTGAAGTCAAAATGAGGACACCATATATTACAGATGAGGGACTTCAAAGAGAGGTTGATTGTACCTTTCCGTCCTGGTTTCGTAAATACGTAAGTAACTGAGATAATATGTTATGCGGCTACCATTAAAATATATGCAGCTAAAATATTTAAATTATCAATACATGTTTACAGGTTTTATTGCCTGAAACAACACTCATAAATGAGAGCATTCGTTATTTGGCATTGGGACCGAAGAAGCATGCAAAGACTTTGTCAGGCTATGTCGTTAATGGCTTCAAGTTTAAGTCAACTCAGCATGCTATAAATGCCGAATTTCTCAATGACGGCTTCGATACCAAGAATTCTGGTGTTTGCATAAGAGGCACCATCTATGACGACGAGCCGGACTTTGACTATTATGGAGTGCTTCGGGAGATTGTAGATTTACAATATAGTGGCCCATATGATATGCATATTGTGATGTTCAAATGTGAGTGGTTCGATACGAGACCAAATATCGGTTGGAGAATCGATAAACAATTTGGATTCGTCGATATAATCATCGCAGGAGGTATAGAGGGTCCGACACGTTTGCGATAGCAAGTCAGGCTGTTCAAGTCTACTATACAAGCTACCCAAGGCGTCGTAGAGATCGATTTGACTGGTGGGCAGTATGCAAGATTAAATCTAGAAATACATTTAACGTTGGAGACCCAGCATACCAAGAGGACCAGATCGAGAAGCCCCAATACATGGGACAACTGTCGGATACCATGGACGTGGAAGATGTCGATATACCTCATGCTGAGGAAAATAGAGGGGAGGAAGAGGTTGATATACAAGACTTAGCTGTCAACCAGGGGAGAAAGAGGCGTCTTGTCCCAAGTATTGAGCCTGAAGAAGAAGAAGAAGAAGAAGAAGAAGAAGAAGAAGAGGATGAGGATGAGGATGAGGATGAGGATGATGATACAGATGAAGTCGACGATGAGGATGATGATATAGATGAAGTCGACGATGAGAATGAGGATGAGAACGATGACGATGACGATGAGGACGAGGACGATAACGATGATTAGATTAAATATCGGTATATATTAGAAGCACTTACAACTAACTTAGTGAATTCAGTTTAGACGGACACATTCTTATTTCAGTTTATGTTTTTGTCGTTCGATCATCTACTTATTGTATGATTTTCTTTTTACAGATGGCACTCTTAGTTCTCATTGTCTTGACGGCACTCGCCGCCCTGCTGCTGGTATATATATTTTAGTTCAGTTTTATATTCATTTATACTTCTATATTGTTAATTATATTTATGTGTTCTATTTACAGGTCATGGTCACTACCACTCGTGCTGCTGGTAGCCGTGGCGGTACTGGTGGTGGCGGTACTGGCCGTGGTGGGCGTGGTGGTAGCGGTGGCCGTGGACGTGATGGTAGCGGCCGTGGACGTGATGGTAGCGGTCGTGGTGGTAGCGGTCGTGGTCGCCTTCCACATACCCCGGATATAGAGTCCTCCGATCCCGACCTGGAGAGCCCGGCCACAGACTCTTCCCGCCGTCGATCTATCTCTGCGACCCATCCTTCATCTTCATCGAGGCCTGAGACTCCATCCGCTAGCGGATCCGTTCCGCCCCCGGATGCACCAGCGGGTACACCATCAGTTACTGCAGGGTGGGCTCCGGAGTACCCCCGGATTCAGCTTCATCCTGCTACCGATGAGTACATCCGCGGACCCACGGATCCTCCGACGCCTCCAGAGAGGCCGATAGGCGAGAACCGACGAGAGCTATGGCCCGCGGGTGATACGTAAGTAAATTTAAGTTAATTTATTAAATTTGTTTCATTTATTCAAGTTAATAATCCAGTCTTTGCTTCTTTGTAGGTTTTTCCCGTATGATGCTGCCCGGATACTCGGGCAAATTATCCGGGAAAACTACCATGGCCCCTACCTCAATTTTTCTGAGGTGCCTCAGAACATGCAGTACGTCTGGCTCGAGGAGATGAAGGTATATATATATCTTTTGGTTAATTATTAATTATTCTTTAATCCACTAATTTTTTAATTACGTGATAATTTAATTTGTATGTCAGACGACGTTCTGGTGGCCCCCCCATCGCGATGAGTTGATTCGCAAGGCCTACAAAGCCGCCGCCGGAAAGAAGATACGGGATGCGGTTTACGACGTTCGTACGGCGCATTCGAGGAAGAAGTGGCTCCGGGAGGAGTACTACGAGCAGATGTTGGATAAGATGAATACTGCTCAGTACAGAGAGAAATCAGAGAAAGCGAAGGCGAGCAGACAGGCCGCTGGTCTGCATACGGGAGGTTCAAAGCCCCACGCAGCGACGCGTGCAGATTTGGTGAGATACCGCAAATTCATTTCACTATTAAATTCGGTACTATTAATATACGTAGTTAATTAAATTCGACGTATATTTCGTATGCAGGCAAAACGGGCGGTAAAGGAGGGGAGAGAGCCGGAGTCGGTCACCGCCTACGATGTATTCCTGCATACACACAAGAGGCGGGCAGACGGGAGCTTCGTCGACGCGAGGGCCAGGGCGACTGATGTAAGTAATTACGTTTATGAGATTTATATTAGAAATATAATTATTGTTAACTTAATTAGGTGAACGTAGGATTCAAATTATAACTTAGGGAAACATAGGATTTAGATTATAACTTAGGAAAACTTATAGTATAAACACATTCATTGGATAGGCTGCATATCGTGAGGCCCTTAGTCAGATTGAGCCCCCTGCCGAGGTTGTCGGCGAAACGACGCCCACCCAGACGCCCTCTTCTATGGCCGCTAGCTACGACGACGTGTTCGTAGAGTCTGTCGGCGGCTTTAATAAAGGGCGCGTCTACGGCGTAGGTTCCCTGGCGGCGTCGTTGCAGGGCGCGACTCCGAGATATCCACCGCCCCCGTCTCCTCCCGCGCCCCCGTCGGACGATATGAGGACGCAGCTTGCGACTCTCACCTCCGATATGTCGGAAATGCGGAGTCTTATGTCGGATGTGCTGGAGCGCCTTCCGCGTCCTTCTTCTGCTCCCGGTCCAGATCCGTCTGCTCCCGGTCCGTCTACTGCGGTTGCCGGTCCTTCCGACCCTGGACGTTATTCATTTGACCGTTCTGCCGAGGTCCGCCTGGTACCGGATACTGCGCTCATTGGGCTCATGGACATGATGTCGCCAGAGCAGCTCCGCAACCTTCCAGAGCATGTGTTGTCCCAGGTGCCGGCGTACATGGTGGAAGAGTACATCCGCAGAGCCGAGGCGGCGTCGAGACGACCACGCGATCCATCTCCGGGAAAATGATATTTGTACTGTTTTTTGATATTATGAATTTGGATATTATGAATTTAGATATTTGTTATTGGATATTTGATATTGGATATCATGAATTTGGATATTTGTTGATCATGTAATGTTTGGATGGATATTTGGATATTTGTTGATCGTAAATGGATGTTTGGATATTGGATATTATGAATGTGTAATATTTACGAAAAGGAAATAGAATGTTTCTGTAATTTTTTTTAATTGATGTTACATTTAGCGACGGACTAGCGACTAACTAGCGACGGATTATATAAATATTTGCAGTTACCGACGGAAGGGCGACGGAATATCCGTCGCTAACTGGGTGATATAAAATATTTTACAGGTACCGACGG
>JANAVB010009596.1:4993250-5053250 GCA_029216955.1 Iris pallida
TTGGTTCAAGGGAGGATTATTAACCGAAAGAATATCAGGAACGGTGGGTACTTGTCCTCTGTGGCATGGAGAGGTTATACAACCACTGTTGTCTACTGTTATTTTTTACGAAAAATAGATCCTGTGGGAAGGTTGGCTTAAATACCTTAATGAGTTCTCAGGCAGAGTGAATGCCTGGTGTGCTTTACAGGAAGCACGGTAGCGCAGCACTACAAGAAGTCTAACTCTATGCTATAGTGGGGTGACTCCACAATGAGGTTCTCGGTTAGGGGTAATGCCTCAGCTTTGTGAGCCAAGTCACAGCGAAGTAGCACCACAAATAGGCAGGTAACCTAATGCTGTATGATAAAATTAAAGAGGGGTAGCCAACACTACAATGGGTAAGTGTTCCTCATGTTACAGTGGCACGACACCACGATGAGGTACCCAGATAGGGGTAAAGCCTCGGCCTTGCAAGCTATGTCATTGCAGCGTAACACCGCAAAGGAGCCTAAGGCTTCATGCTGGATGGTATGGAACTATAAAGAGGATGTGACCTCATGCTACAGTAGTATGACACTACGATGAGGTTCCTGGTAGGGGTAATGCCTCGGCTTTAGGCCATGTCATAGTGGTGTAGCACCGCAAGGGAAGCGCAAGGCTTCATGCCATATCTCTTTGATAAAGAACTCACCTATAGTGTATGGACAGAGATATCAGGCTGTCTCTTGAGGGTAAACTTGTAGACGTCCAAAATTATACACTGAAACCAGTTGGCACAAGGCCTTTAATGTGCAGCCAGAAGCACAGTTGATGTCATTATGTGAGTGGGAAGAATTGCAATTTTGGTGCAGAATTCAAGGCTTAGTCCATTCTTCTATCATGCTGTTATTTAACCTATGCGGGAAGATTCAAGTCGTAGCGACATCTCTCCTAATGTATGATGGGCAGTCACTGTGGGGAACGCTCAACCCATATATTGAGATATGTGGGGGATTGTTGGTGTTTTTTGTCTTTAGACTAGAAAAGATAGTCCCACATCGGCTACACCAAATGGTAAGTATCTCAATATAATGCATTGCTTGTGTTGAGGTGTGCACATGAGGTGTGGTAGGGCACACGTGTGTGCCATGTGGGAGTATTTTCCTAGAAGAAAAAAGGATTAATTCCAACAAGTATGCAAGTTGATTTTTGTTCTACGGACTCGGACTCGGACACGGCCTCCAGGATGTCTCGTGCATGCACGAGAGTGTTCTGGAGGCAGGCGTGGACTGTCACCCTTCTATGCTGATTGTGGGATGATCTAAAATATCAAACTCTATTTTTGAGTATTGGTATTTTAGTCCCACATCGGATTGGAGAAGAGGTGAAGTCTCACTCCACTCTATAAATAGAGCCCCTTGGCCTCCTTTGAAAGATGCACCAAGAAGAGAGTTAAAGGGGTCCGTAAAGTTCAGGAAGCCCGTTCAAGTCTCAAAAATTGACTGACGAGCGTTCCAGAAGTTCTCTAAGAACTTGCTGATTTCTGGAAGCGGATCGTATATAGGCAAATCTTGTTTTGAGCAACGATGATCTGATCACCCCAGCAAAGCTGCCTATCTCTTTCTTCTTTCCTTCTCTTCTTCTCTGATCTAATCAGAAACTCCTTGTGGGCTTTTCGTCGTTGCTGCTGCTAGCAATTCGATTTGTACCTTCTTTTTAGAAGCATTACATTCATTTGCTACGGTAACGAAATCTTTTTAGATATTCGTTACACAGAATCCTTTAAGGATCTCTGTAGTGCACCTTCTTTGAAGAGTTGCTATGAAATGTTGTTTTTACAATCGTTTCATTTCTCAGTTTTCTATCGAAAATTATGCCTCGGGAGTAACAGAAAGTGGTTATCCCCATCCAACCAAAGGATTCACTTTTCCACCATAGGAAATTCATTTTTCTTTCTAATTTTATTATCCTTTCCAAACACCGAAAAGAAAAATGGATAGAAATCACATTTTTCAAGGAAAAAAAAATAAAGAATAAGGACCGTGAACCAAACGAGGCCTAAGGATGACTTTACTTTTGTCCGTGGTTTAATGTCATCTACGCAAAGTATTATGTAAATGTCAGCAAAGTTTTTGGATTCCACCTGCGAGGTATGAAAATATAAACTTCTCGAAAGTATTTTTCTGCCATAAACTTGAATTTATACAGAGTTCAAATTTTCTGTCGGTGGTCGCAGATTGCTAACTAGGTACACCTTATTTGATGGAACAAAACGGTTTGAAGAATTTTAAAATGGTGACACAAACTAATAGAATATTTTATTTTAAATGGGTTGAAAGGACTCATAACTCTGTTTAATGGGGATTTTGAAGACTTCTACAGGTAATTCAAATGAATTAAGGAGTGGAAAGAAAAAAAACCTTGAGGATTTCGGATATTGCTACTAATGATAAAATGTTTAAAAATGATTTTTACTCATACACCGTCAGTGGAGTTTTTGAACTTAAAAGTTTCACTAACTCTTTAAACTCAAAAGTTTCAATAACTCTTAAAGATGAGTGTTACGTGTTCGTGATTTAATGTCATGCATGTAAAGTATGATATTATCCGATATATGTCACTATCTGTAACTGTCAGTGGAATTTTTTGACTCCACTTACGATATGTGAAAATATAAATTTCATGCTCGAAAGTATGTCCTTGCTATCAACTTGAATTTATATACTTGAGTTCAAATTTTATATCGGTGGTTGCAGATGGCTAACTAGGTAAGTCACATTTGACGGAACAAAATGGTGACACAAACTAATAGAATAATTTATTTTAAAATGGGTTGAAAGGACTACTTTGTTTAATGGGGATTTTGAAGACTTTTACATGTAATCAAAAAAATTGAGGATTGGATGAGGGCAACACTAAGAAAATTTGCACCGAAGATGGTCTACCACATGATTATATTACTAATATATAATAAGGGCATATTTGGGCTAAATTTTAACTTGATATCCTTCAATATTCAAAATTTTAACTTGACAGCCTAAATTTTGATATACTTCAACTTCATACCCTAAAAAAACTAACGAAACTATCCCTACCCTAAATAACAAAAATATGAGAAAAAATTTATGGTAAAAGAACTGTTCTGAGAGTCGTTATCTTTGTTTAGAGAAATCGTCATAGGGTTGGGTAAGTGATTTCACTATATTCTTCTGCTTTTGAGGAGTTGAACTTGAAGGCAAAGGGTTCAACATATTTTGTATCTTGTTGGAAGTTATATAGATTAAGATTTGCCCAGATAACATAGTCACAGAACATATACTGTGTTTGATCTGTCGTGATGCTTGCGTCAGATGGTGGTCCAACATAGCGTTGGTCTCATCACAATCTACCAACCGTGCTAGGAGTATTGAGCCCATATTGGTGCAAAAAATCGACAATTTTTGGCGATACAAATAAAATTTGTCCTACATGGTCCGTCAGATCAAATTTTGTCGATTTGTACACGTCGAGAAAGTCTATACACGTGTTTTAATCCATTGTGCACACGACAAGGCATCCTGGATTGATGGGACAGTGTGTGGATGACTCAATTATAAAGAAAATAGAGGGATGGGGCTCGGTCGGTTCTATCAAAGGTGTTGTGGGCGTCGGGTGGCGATGGTTAGGAAGTATCTGCCATGGGTCAGGGTGTGTCGGGGAGCAACTAATTGTGGTTCAAGGTGGTTGGTGAGGCGTCAGTTATCGATACATAGTCGATTGACTCTACCGCTGCTACTGTTGTTGTGGTTATCGGTCTAGTGGTTGTGCGGTCGACAGGGTGGCCATCCATATGGGTTAAGAGGATGGATAGGGAGTCAGGAAGGAAGGATTTGAAGTAGATAGGATGAGAACGATAGTTCTTTATAATTCAATCGATCGAAATCTTTTGATACATGTGGGTTCGAAAATGACTCGGCTCGGTTGAATAGGATTTAGTTTGATTAAATTTGATAAGGATTAGGTAAATTTGAATTTGATAAGATTTAAATTGGATTTGATTTGATTTTAATTAATATTTTCTTGGAAAAATCTAGATTTGAATCGAGCAGAGTCGATTAACGGAGTTTACAAGTAATAACAATTTCTTATTTGTTTATTTAGTTTAGTGTTATAAAAATAAGAAAGAAAAAGAAGAATTGGTAGCCAAATCAAAAATCCATACGAGGCTTTCTCATAATATATAAGATGGAATATGATAGGATTGTTATGTATATGAATAAGGGCATATTTGGATTTATCCAAATCATAACTCTTCCCTTTGGATGCACATTTTAATTATTGTTTGACTAAAAATTTTTTTAAGAAAAAACCCATCTTTGGTAGAAATTCATAGAAAAGAATAGAATACAATAATATTCTTCAGAAATATGATTTTTCAGGAATCCAAGTGGGTGCGACTTGTACTGCCTCGTTAGAAACTTTCTAAAGGAAAATCCAGTGGAAAAAAATGTCATTGAAGAAAAAGCATCTTCGGGATGCGTGCATCTTTAGGATGCCCCCCTCAAACTTGTAAAGACTACATGTTGTTCTTACATCAATATAAATGAAAAGCCAACCCCAATACATTTGAATATTACATCTCGCCCCAATACTTTATCAGCCTATCATTTATCTACATTATTCTCATGAAAGGTTGTAGGCTTATTTGTGATCCTGGAAGCTCACAACTCCTCATGATATGTTGAACTGTTGGAATCATAGCCATGCACATTCTCTGTTTATTTTATTAAGTGTTTGCTTCATTAAGTGCAAGAATGATTGATTGAGGTTGCCACATTAATTTACTTTATTGATCTCCGAAATATATGCAATATTTAGAAAGCATACCTTGTTTGTGATATCCCCTTAAGGGAATTAGATAAGTACCATTCATTTGCATATCTCATAAGATCAAAACATTCATATGAATTAAATCAAGAATAACTTATGTGCCTTATGTTATTGTAGTGCATGTGTAAATGCATGTCAGCAAGTTCACATAACTATATTACTAAGTGAATGACAATAAAGAATTTATATTTATCTTCTTTAAATATGGTACTTCAGGACCCAGAACATGTTCTTTTATTCTTTCAATCTTAATGGATCCCGTTGACCTGATCATTATAGGTATATTGTGTAAATGATAACTACTCATATTATATTTATTCAAGAGATCTATCTCTACGGGAGATTATCTCTTCAGGAGATTAGTATTCACTATTCAGAAGTTTATAGTAGATCTCTTCTAGGGATTCATCTCTTCTAGAGATTATCTCTTCATGAGATTATATGAGATCTCTTTTAAAGATTTATCTCTTCTGGAGATTATATTTTCTGAAGATGTTTCCAATCTCTTCATAGGATATTTCAAATCTCTTCAGGAGATAGAGTCATATTTCTATCTCTTTAGGAGATTATCCCTTCAGGCGATCTTCTCCTAGGGAGGTACTTTTAACTTTTCAGGGGATACTGTCATGTACAAAGATGGTCGTTTTGACGAATCCGTTCAGGAATTTCTTCATATATATGTCTGTGCATTTATTATTATATCTTTCGTAGACATATATTCGATGAGCCTATCACATTCTTCCGGATGGTTTTAGTCCATATATCGCTCATTTGTAGATCCTTCAGGGATTGTATGATAATTTTAAATCCTTCAAGGATATACCTGAAAATTTAAATCCTTTCGGAGATTTTATGTATATCTTACCATCTAGGTTATCATGATTGGAATTTTTTTATTCTATTCATGAGCATTTCGAGAATCGTTGAGCTAACATTGCTTAATACATTTGGATCTCTCTTTTTATACAAACATCCATTCAGAACCAGGTTTATTTCTTTTTGGGTTTTGTACTATAAGATTAGATACTCCACGTTATGCGAATGGTATCACATTTATCCTTTTCAACATTTAAGAATTCTTCATGGTTTAGTGTTTATCCTTTATTTTTTTACCAATTTTATTCTTATTTGATAATGTCATCTATGAAAAACTTCTTGATTCCAATTTTTCTTGAATATGTATAAAACATAGATTTCTTGGATACCGGTGTCACGCCCCGATTTCGAAGAATCGATAGTCGTCCCCCGGGTGTGATGCCGTGCGAACCTAGGTTGCGATCGCACAAGATATAGTCATAAGGTAATCCGAAACACAACATCTAAGAGAGAGAGAAAGAGAGCGAAAACAAATTGAACAACACATTGAGACAAAAACTTTCCATTTTATTAATAATAGACATCATTTACAGACTCTATTACAATTGTGCCACGCGAGCTTTACAACATGACTCGATTACAAAAGGAGTGCCGATGAGATAGTCGTTCCATACATACGTCTCTCATTTACAACAAAATTATTCCAGCCACCTAGATGCAAGGGAGGCCGAGACATGTTCCTGGGACTATTGCAGAGAGTATTCAAAAGTGGTGCGATGGAAGTCTTCGACGCGCGGTCGAAGCTTCAAAACACGAACGTCGCCTTGGTCAGTTGGCACATTTTTCTTGATTCCTAGCACCTGCGAAGGGCGAGGGTCAGTTCGATCACATGTACTGACAAGTGGCTAATTAAAACCAAGCTCTTCTTTTGGTTCAAGCAATTTTATAAAATAAGTTAGCTATTTGGTGGTCTTTCTAACCATCCTGATCGATTGCATGTTAACATATTTTGAGGCAAACATTTGAATTTGTATACATTGAGCAGTTATCATATTCATCCCGTGTCACGTGTATTAGTTCAAGCAGTGATAGGGTGTGAAGGTCACTGGCAATGTCAAGCCATCATGGACTATAGCTGGATTAGACGGTGACCCTTTCGCGGCGGGTAGCGAGCCATGTACGAAAGTTCCCGAATCACCCGCACTAGTCCTGCTGGCACTTGCTATACTCGTTCCTCCCGGGCCGAATCGGTTCCTTGGCCTAGGCAACTGTTCGAGAAAACTACATCTTGTCGACAAGTTGTCCAATGACCGTTTTTGTATATCTTGAAATAATTCCCTCTTTTCTAGAACCTTATCTTTTCTCTTTTTGGTGTAAAACTTACATTTTCTGAGTAAATTACTCAAATTGATGCAGTTATTCTGAGTTTCCTTTAGTAAGTGTTTCATGAAGAATCGTGCCTCAATTCTTTGATTCTACACTATGGCAACAAGCATTGATTTTGTGTTTCATGATTGACTTAAAACAGTGGGTCGAGGCGAAGGAGGTCAGCCACTCACCTTAGTCTTTGCTTTAGTCGAGGGATTGGTTGGCTGCACTTAGATGTCGTATACGCGATCACTTGTAATTCCATAAGTAACTGATTAGAATACTGTATCATTTAAGGAATTTGATACGAATGCGATGTTCGAAAACGCAAGCCATGAAAACCATCAAAAATATTCATGAAAATACATTCACGAAAACCAAAGCCAAAGCAAGTACGGCAAGAAAAGCAGAGCAACGAGAGGTCTCTTCTGACTCAGCCGCAGAGCAATCCTTAAGGCACAACCCGCTGAATATGGGACTTTATTTCGAAGAAGCCTTTCCATAACGAGAAAATAATTTTAATTCAATCGTTCTCGTTCAACCGATTCAACCGATCCTGATCTATCGGTCCCGACTGAATCGGTAGCGACAGTGTTCCTTTCTCGTGTACCCTGTAGATGGAAATGAGGCATGATGTAGGGAGGGGGCACTACACCATAACCAACTAAGAAAAAAATTTCGTCCTCGAAACTTAAGAATAGAACCTACCGCTACGAGAACAATGAAGAAAATTTCTCCTTCATCTCTGATTCAAGTTCCCAGGTCGACTCCTTGACTGAATGATTGCTCCAGAGTACGGGGACGAGAGATATCGCTCGATTCGATAGCAGTTTATCTTTACGTTCTAAGATTTGGATCGACACTTCAACATATGATAAGTCGGCCTTCAGCTCCAGCTGACCAAAATCTACCACATGTCTTGGGTCGTGTACGTACTTCCGTGACTGAGAGACATAGAAGACATCATGCACACCCACTAGCACTGGCGGCAGGGCAATTTGATAGGCCACTAGGGCGTCTCGCTTGAGTATTTTGAACGGTCCAACGAATCTCGGACTCAGTTTTCCCTTTTCAGCAAACCGAGTAACTCCTCACATGGACGACACTTTAAGAAATACGTGATCGCCTTCTAGAAACTCGAGGGATCGACGATGGACATCCACGTAACTTTTTTGCCGACTCTGTGCAGTCTTTAATATTTCTCGAATGAGCTAAATTTTCTGTACAGTCTGTTCCACCAGCTCTGGGCCAAGAATCTGTCGCTTCCGACTTCATCCCAGCAAATGGGTAACCTGCACTTTCGTCCATACAAAGCTTCGTACAGCACCATCTGGATGCTGGATTAATAGCTATTGTTTGATGCAAATTCAGCCAGAGATAGATGAACATCCCAACTTGACTTGAAGTCATGAATTGCGCAGAGCCGTAACATGTCTTCGAGAATCTGATTCACATGCTCCGTTTGGCCGTCGATCTGGGGATGGTAAGCTGAGCTGAATTGCAACTTGGTATCTAGAGCCGACTGAAGGCTACTCCAGAAGTGCGATAGAAATCGTGCATCCCGATCAGAGACGATAGATACAGGGACTTCGTGCAGCCGTACTATCTCGTCAAGATAAATCTGAGCCAGATGATTAACGTCCCAAGTAACTTTAATGGCAATGAAGGACGCTGACTTGGTTAGTCGATCAACGATGACCCATATGGCATCATTTTCCTGTGGCATCTTCGACAGACCAACAATGAAATCCATGCATACGTGCTGCCACTTCCATTCCGGAATTGCCAGATTCTGCATCTACTCGTACGGCCTCTAATGTTCAGCTTTTACCTACTGACAGGCCATACATTACGATACGAAAAGTGCCACATCTCTCTTTATTATGTGCCACCAGAAGGTCATGCGGAGGTCCATGTACATCTTAGTGCTATCTAGATGTAAGGTATACTTTGCGTAGTGTGCTTCCGTCAATATCTCCTTTCTAAGTTCTGAATCGTCCGGAACGCATAACCTATCCTTCATTCGAAGCACGTCGGTTTTATCTTTCGTAAAGTCGATTGCACTACATCATTCCGAGCGGTCTTGATCTTTTCCCACAAGCTCGACTCTAGCTGCAACTGTGCCAACTGTACATCCCTGAATCGAACCTGGAGATCGATGCCCATCTCTTCTAAGTCGCGTAGCAATCTGCGGTCGATGGATAGCGAGGCAATATACTTTCGACTCAGAGTGTCTGCTATAATATTTTTTTTGCTCGGCGTATAGTCAATAGTCAAGTCATAATCTTTGATCAGTTCATGCCAACATCTTTGCCGCAAGTTCAGCTCCTTCTGCGTGAATAGAGACTTGAGGCTCTTGTGATCCGTATAGATCGTGCACGCCACGCCATAGAGATAGTGATGCCATAATTTCAAAGCGAACACAATCGCCGCTAACTCCAGGTCATGGGTGGGATAGTTCTTCTCGTGCGGCTTTAGCTGTCGGGAAGCAAAAGATATCACCTTGTTCCGTTGCATCAGCACACACCCCAAACCCTGCCCGGACGCATCGCTGAAGAACCAGAATCCCTCATCCCCTTTTGGGGGTACAAGAATTGGGGCCGAGATGAGCCCTTGCTTTAACTCCTGGAAGGAAGCTTCACAGTCGTTTGACCATTCAAAAGTGACTCATTTCTGAGTGAGGCTAGTCAGAGGCGATGTGATCTTCGCTAAATCCTTCATGAAGCATCGATAGTATCCTGGTAAGCCAAAGAAGCTTCGAATCCCGCCGCCTGACGTTGGCCGTTTCAAATCAACAACGGCTTTAACTTTCTTTGGGTCAACTGCAATGCCTTCGGATGAAATAATGTGTCCGAGGAATACGACGCTGCTCAGCCAAAACTCATACTTGCTCCGTTTCACATACAACTAATTTTTCTGAAGGATATGGAGCACGATCCACAGATGCTCAGCATGTTGCCACTTGTCATTCGAGTAGACGAGTATATCGTCGATGAAGACTACTACGAATTTGTCGAGGAAGGGTCGAAACACCCGATTCATTAAATCCGTGAAAGCAGCTGGGGCATTCGTTAGGACGAATGATATTACCAGAAATTCGTAATGCCCGTATCGAGTGTGGAAGGCTGACTTCTACACATCGTCCGGCTTAATCTTGAGTTGGTGGTAACCCGAGCAAAGATCAATTTTAGAAAACACCGAAGCAACCTGTAACTGATCAAACATGTCGTCTATGCGGGATAATGGATATTTGTTCCGGATGGTGGCCTAGTTTAGCTCTCGATAATTGATACAAAGATGCGTTGAGCCATCCTTTTTCTTGACAAACAATATGGGCAGTCCCCATGGCGAGATGTTAGGCCGTATGAATTCTTTATCAAGCAACTCTTGTAACTGTACTTTAAGTTCTACGGGAGCCATTCTGTATGGAGATTTAGAGATCGATCAGGTATCGGGAATGTGTCAATAGTGAACTCTATCTCTTGATCAGGTGGCACGTCGGACACCTTGTCCAGAAATACGTCTGGGAATTCTGCCACAATGTCGGTCTGACCCGCATTTGCACCATCCTATTTCATGTCTCGAATGGACGCTAAGTAACCTTCACATCCGGAATGCAGCATCCTTCGAGCCGATATTGTCGAGATCACCATGCAGGTCGGCGACGCCTCACCACACAAATAACATAATTCATGCATTCTTGGTATACAGAAGGTGGCCATCTTTTCGACATAGTCGATGGTTGCATTACACGGACCGAGCCAATCCATTTCTAGAATGATATCGTAGTTATTAATGTCTAGGACTATCATATCGAGACCGACCTTTTGACAACCTATACAAATGATTCCGTCTCCGCAGGCTAAGTTTGCAAGTAGTGATGTGCCCGACGGTATGTTGACGCTAAGATTAAGGCCTAACAGTGTCACAAGGAATTTGTGTTCGGCGACAAAATCCGTCGATATAAAGCTATGCATAGCACCTGAATCAAACAGTACACGAGCAGGTTTGTTATTGAAATGTAATATACCTGTCACGACTGTGTCAGATGCGAATTCTTTCTTACGGGTTATGGCATAGACACGACCCTGGGCATTGGGGCGACGGTCTTAGCCATTTTGTGGTGCAGTCTGTGGAGCCCTAGGTGTTTGGCTTCGGTTTTGTTGGTGTTGCGGGGGGCGTTGATTCGGCCCTCCTTCAGGACAGTCGTATGCGATGTGCCCTACTCGATCGCACCCGAAGCATGCTCCACTTTTCATTAGACATTCATTAGCTGCGTACCTGTAAGCCCCCTGAATTTCAGGGTTATTTTAAATTTTCTGAATGAATTATTTTCTATAATTATTTTCTATTATTTAATTATTTTGATCATTAATGCACTTTCCATAACTTTGACTTCTGGAGCGTCAAGGATGCCAATCTCTGTAAACTCTCTTCATGGGTTTTGAAGTAGGCAAGAATATCTTCCTGTTGACATATCGTGTCTCACTTGAACTCGTTCCCTTATGCTCTTTTTGTATCGTGCAAATCCGGGTCAACTTAGACCAATTAATCGTTGAATAATTATTCCCATTTTTATCTTTGATCATCGTTTGCACGTTACCGTGACTTTTAATTTAGGAGCACCAGAACAGTCGTTTTCTTAGAACCAACTTCTCACGAATGATCTACTCGATACGCTCTTCACCCATGACCTTCGTGTCCCACTCAGACACTCCATTTTGTGCTCCATTTCCTTCGCACAATTTTCTGGTCAATTTAGGCCAATTAATTATCTACCGTAATACCTGATTTATTTTCCAATTTAATTTCGGGACCCGACATCGATCCAACCTAGTCGTTCCAAAGTATGGACGTGGTCCACATGAAGCCTACTACCCACATGAAACTTGTGTCCCATTTATTTAAGTCCCTGCATGTTATTTATTTGCCCATGATTTTAAATACCCATTTTAATTCAAATATTGTACCCTGTTCGATTTTGACCCGACTCGGCTCGACCGAACCCGAACCCAAGCTCCACGTTGTCCTCTCATGACTGTCCCAGTACCCCACTTAATTTTCCCCTTTTTCCTATTTTGAAAAATATCTCTTCCTCTCTCTACTTTTCAAATATCCTACATATTTATATATATACATATATATATAAATATCTCCCTTTCTCTCTCCTTATTAAAACACTCACACACACCACCTCACCCTTCCCATCACCAGCAAGAACACCCCCCCTATTCAGTCGACTTCACCCCCTCTCTTCAAATATCTTTCTCTCTCTCTCTACTATTCTCACACTCTCTTTTTATATTATTACACACACACACACAAATATAAACTCAACTCTCTCCCTCTATCATTACACATGCACGCACACCCCACCCCTACTCCACTCGGCTGACCTCCTCCCTGGCCGCACCGCCGGCCACTACCCTAGCTGAGCACCACCCACAGCCACCTCCTTCTCCTCCTCCATTCTCCATCTCCTCCTCCGACACCACTTCCACCATCACCACTACCACTCTCATCACCATCACCACCATGCACCACCACCTTCACCATCACCCGAGCCACCACCGCATGGCCACCACTACCGGACGCCGTGCCTAGCCCGCCCCCGTGATGCATGCAGCAGCAGCTGCAAACGTAGCAGCGCGCAGCACTGCAGCAGCAGCCGCGCGCGCGCGTGCGCCGCCGCTGGCGAGGTCCCCGACCGTGCCCCACCGCGTGGCCGGCCTCCGACCCTCTGGGCGCACCCAGGCGCACCACCCCGTGGCGGCCACCGTCCACCAGGACGCGCCGCCTAGGTGTTTCGCGCATTTTCCACGCGTATCCGTCGTGACGCGCGCGATAAATTCCAGAATTTGCGCTCCGTCGCAGCAACTTTGCACGTATTTTTTGGGAGATTCGACCGTTGGATCGTCGAACTCTTTGCTCTGTCGCAATCTTGGTATATAGCTCTTCACTTCCCTCAATTTTTGTCCGTTAATTTCGTCGTTTGTTACATCAAAACTGGCCACCAAGTTGACATTTTAAATTGAACTGTTTTTGGACAGTTTCGTGACGCCAACTTCGCGGGTTCGTATCTTCGCCGTCGCAGCTCCGGTTGGCGCGCTATCAGTTTCTGTGCACAGCTGGTATAACCCTCTTTCTACCTCCTTTAAGTTTCGTTTCGTTATAAGCACGTTCAGTTGGCCGAATTCGACGCCAAAGTTGGCCGTCCGAATTTTTTAATTTGCACTTGTTAAATTCCATTTTTGAAACCGGGACTCCGGATTCACTTTCTGACACCACCAGTAGACTCGTGGCGTCATTCTGGCATGTTTTCATATAAAGTTTGCTTGATTTGGAGAACATGGACCCTAGCACGCATTTCGGTGCAAAGCGTGTCCCACTTTTCGAGTCAACGGGTCACTTTGAGATCGGCTCATTTGAACCCAATTCCGGATATACCGTTGAGTTCGTATCGTCATTCTGGACTCGTTGACATATAATTTGCTAAATTTTGAAGATATTTGCTCTGGCACGCATTTTGGTGCAAACTGGATTCCAACTGTTCGCGTCAACGTATCATTTTAAGACCGACACATCGGAATCCTATTTTGGACATACCGTTGGCTTCGTATCATCATTCTGGATTCGTGGACATATAATTTGCTAGGTTTTATAGACTTCTATCCCGACACGTTTTTCTGTGCAAAGTGTGTCCAACGGCGGACATTATTTTGACCCAAAATTATCGTTTTGCTCCTTTGTCTAAATTGGACTTATGGGTAGGCTATCCTAGCTAATTTGACCATTCTGGACACGTTGGTGATATTTATTTTATCATCCGACAACATCTGTAGATTTTGTTTATGAGTCATTCCTTAATTTATAATTATTTATTTTTCAAAAATTATTACTTTCTGGTTTTGAATTTTTATATATATTTTATTTGCTGTAAAAATCTTGGAAAAATTGTATTTAAATACTATGTTAATTTAACTAATTTGATATAATTTTTCTAGTATTTAATAAGTACTTTTGTATTTTATAAAAATGGGAAAACAGAACTCATTTTCAGGATACATGTTTTTGCTGATTTTTAATAAATATTTATGAGGTTTTATAAATTCCAAAAAAATTAGTGTAAATTTCTATAATTGACAAGGATCATTTTGGTACTTTATTTTATGTATAATTGAGCTTTTTTTCTATCTCAAAAATTGTTGAAACTTAGTATACAGTTTGATTTATTTATTGAATAATTACGACTTGTAAGTTTTGTGTTGTTTTGAGTTATAGACGTATTGGACCTCACCCCGCACTAGTGTAAAGACTCTAGAAAATTATTTTGGATATAGTGGCACTTCACATTAGACTTTTATGTTAGGTCCCCACTTGGCTAGTATCCAGTTAGGAGTCGTGTCACACCACTAGTGTATTGTTGAACATAGCTTAGAACTGAGTTTGTATATCATTATTGACAGGACACCGGACATCTATATCTTCATACTAGTATTCTTGCTTTGCTCGAGGCAAGTACATCTACAAACTCATTTACTGTCTTTTAATGCTAGAGCATGTATTAACCCTGTTAAAATACTGATCTTTGAGGTAGCAAGTTAAATCTTCACATGTTGTATTACTTTCAGTACCTGCCATGCTTAGGACAGTTCTTATATCTTCACATGCTTCCTACTGGTTCTCAGTACATGTTTCACTATGCTTTATACTGCTATCAGTACCTACCGTGCTTTATACCGATCCCAGTATCTCTCACATGCTCTATATCGTTCTTGTATCTCTCACATGTTTTTACTGTTCTTGTATCTCTCACATGTTATATGGGTTATGGGGAAACTGACAGTTGAGTATGTGATCATGCCCCCCTCATAGTAGCGAGCGAGGTCGCATTTTATATGCATACCTTGCCGCAGGCCATTATCCCACATTTCTATACGGATGTACACCTATGCTTGTAGACTGGTACGTATGTACATTTTATTTACATGTACCATAGTACATTATACACCTATTGACGATCACGTACCTGCTACAGTTTTAAACATTACATATACATCTGTCTCTATGACATATATATCCTTGCCATGATAGATTATGAGATATACCATGATTCCAGATATGTCATGTTTCCTATGTTACTATGATACTGTGATCCCAGTTGTACCATGAGGCCATATTTTCCAGTATTTCCTGTTTTATAGACTTATCACATTTTGTTCTTGTTGTACATCTCTTTCATTATATATTCAGTACTTTAGTTGTAGAGGTTGTACTTGCTCCCGTCCTGACAGGATAACGTTGTAGGTTCACTTTTCGAGGAGGAAATACTATGTGATAAATATTATGGTACTGCATTTGAGGACCTGGCCTTAGCTCCAGAAGAGGCCCCAGCGGGGAACCTTGCTTAGTTATTTTCATGTGTTTTGAGACTTAGATTTTGGTCTGTACTTATATTTGGATACTAGACTTTGTCTCCAGTTAGATACTTGGGTTATGTATCATTAAGTCTGTACTTGTTTACCTTCTCTTATAGATGCTGTGTTGTGATGAACTTTAAATGTGATTTTAGAACTGTTAGTAGCTTAGATCCTTTATTGTCCATTCTTAGAACAACTTACTACTCTTTACCAAGCGTAGGCTGGACATGGCTCGGCCAGGCCCAACAATTTGGGTAACGGGTCGTGACATGTTTTTAGTGGTGGCCCATGCCGGTCCAGACTTAAGTTGTTTGGTTACGTTATTGTACCAAGCATGCCTGCAATTAGGATCTAGGACAACTTGTTAACACTAGGGATAACATTTAGAACACATAGAGGATATCTAGGATTACAACATAGGAGAACTCATCACAGCATAGGACCGTTAGCTATAATTAGCCTCTTGTTTGTATTTTATTGGGTCAATTTTGACCAGGATAGTACCCATGGGATGACCCCTGAGGATCTCACTCTAATCTTACCTAGAAATCTGTTTTCGCTTATTTCCATTTACTCTCCTCTAAATTCGTTGTTGAATTTAATTCCTAATTTTCGTTGTTGACTTTGATCTTGCATCGTGATAAATTTTATGGATTGAATTGTTATATATCCTGATAAGGTAAATGTCTGCTTTAGTTATGGAGTTTAGAATTTATCGCAGCCATATTAGCTGGTATGACAAAAACATAGGGCCTGATTTTGGGTATACTTATCTTAGTTATGGAATTTAGATTTTCTCGCAGCTATACCGGTTGGCGTGGCGAGAATTCTAGATAACATGATTATAGGGTATATACCTTAGTTTTTGACTCTATCGTTTATTGTATCTAAGCCTACTGGTGTGGCAAAAATTATGGCAACATGATTTCAGGAAGACGTGTATGGTTATCAGATCATATCTCAACTTGGTTCACTTCGTTATGACTGAATGAGCAAGAATAAATTTTTATTATCATTCTTTCCCGTCTTGATTAACTCTGTTCTATCTACATCCACAACAAGGATTATAGGTTCTCTAGGACTCTCCAATAGGATTGCTTTCATGTTATCTTTTTGGACATAATTATTTTTGTGTTCCATTCTTTCTATAACTTGACTAAACTCTTTTTCATTAACCTCTTGGATAATTCTTTTCGTTATGCATCTCGTTGTCTTTGTACCATTCTTGGAGATATTCCAATAAACTTTCCCGTCTTACTTGACCCTTTAACTTGTTTGGACACTGTTATGGATTGCTTGACCCAGTCTTAGGCCTTGTTACCTTCTTTTTTTTATAGACAACCAAAAATAGCCAAACCTTGTTAACTGATTCTGCAGTATAACTATGAATGTATATATTGTGTGATTGTGATAAATACTTTTCCTAGGGATTGGTTGATTAAGCTTATAGGACAAGTATGGGTGACTGACTGTGGTAGACTTGGAAATCATTAAGAATGATTGTATTGATAATATGACTTGATGATAGGGTATCTAAAGATGGAGAAATGAGATATTATATTGTTGTGACTATGGATTGAGGATTAGAATCTTGTGCTTAGAGTTTAAGGATTGAGCATTTATAAGACTTTGATGACCCAGTGATTATTGGTTATCTATAGCTAATTACATGTGATTAGAGGGTAGATCGATATGTGGAATGATATAAAATAAGTTAGAATGAGATATAATATTGCGTACGAGATCGGGAAGATATCAGTTAAAATGATAAGGAACGAGGCAAAGACATATGTACATTGGTAATTAATAAATCGGGAGTTTGAAATCGAGGATTTATATTCGGAGGACTTGTTGAGTAAAATGAAGAAGGCTCTACGCCAAGGATAAGAATTGAACGTATGATTTCACGGAGAAGCTGTAGAAAAGGATTGACGACAAATAATGCAAAGGGCCTGTGGATTGATAGAATATGGATACTTAGGATACGATAAGGAAATCAAGTAGTTACAATTGAGGTTGGAAATAGGGTTGATGATTAAGCATTGTAGGCTTATAAACATACCCAGAGAATGACCTATAGTTTAGGGTATACATAAATATTTCATGTTAGTATGGAAGATTCTAAAGGATATATGACGTAGTTTATGATAGAAGGACTTTGTTGAACCTGAACCAAAAAGATTGTAAAGAGAAACATGACAGATGATTACAAGGGTAGCATATTGAGTATCGTAGCCAAAGTAGCTACATGTTATAGTTTGACCTATTGGATGATTTTTAATTTCGAGGACGAAATTCTTGTAAGGTGGGTAGGATGTAAGCCCCCTGAATTTCAGGGTTATTTTAAATTTTCTGAATAAATTATTTTCTATTATTTAATTGTTTTGATCATTAATGCACTTTTCGTAACTTTGACTTCTGGAGCGTCAAGGATGCCAATCTCTGTAAACTCTCTTCATGGGTTTTGAAGTAGGCAAGATTATCTTCCTGTTGACATATCGTGTCCCACTTGAACTCGTTCCCTTGTGCTCTTTTTGTATCGCACAAATTCGGGTCAACTTAGACCAATTAATCGTGGAATAATTATTCCCGCTTTTATCTTTGATCATCGTTTGCATGTTACCGTGACTTTTAATTTAGGAGCACCAGACCAGTCGTTTTCTCAGAACCAACTTCTCATGAATGATCTACTCGAGACGTTCTTCACCCATGACCTTCGTGTCCCACTCAGACACTCCATTTTGCGCTCCATTTCCTTCGCACAATTTTCTGGTCAATTTAGGCCAATTAATTATCTACCGTAAAACCTGATTTATTTTCCAATTTAATTTCGGGACCCGACATCGATCCAACCTAGTCGACCCAAAGAATGGACGTGGCCCACATGAAGCCTACTACCCACATGAAACTTGTGTCCCATTTATTTGAGTCCCCGTATGTTATTTATTTGCCCATAATTTTAAATATCTATTTTAATTCAAATATTGCACCCTTTTCGATTTTGACCCGATCCGGCTCGACCGAACCCGAACCTAAGCTCCACGTTGTCCTCTCATGACTGTCCCAGTACCCCACTTAATTTTCCCCTTTTTCCTATTTTGAAAAATATCTCTTCCTCTCTCTACTTTTCAAATATCCCACATATTTATATATATATATATTTTTTTTTAATTCCCACATATTTATATATATACATATATATATATATATATATATATAAAAAATATATATATATATATATATATATATATATATATATATATATATATATATATATATATATATATATATAAATATCTTCCTTTCTCTCTCCTCCTTAAAACACTCACACACCACCTCACCCTTTCCATCACCAGCAAGAACACCCCCCCATTCAGCCGACTTTACCCCCCTCTCTCTTCAAATATCTTTCTCTCTCTACTATTCTCACACTCTCTCTTTATATTATTACACACACACACATACAAATATAAACTCAACTCTCTCCTTCTCTCCTTACACATGCACGCACACCCCACCCCTACTCCACTCGGCCGACCCCCTCCCTGGCCGTGCCGCCGGCCACCACCCTGGCTGAGCACCACCCACAGCCACCTCCTTCTCCTCCTCCATTCTCTATCTTCTCCTCCAACACCACTTCCACCATCACCACTACCACTCTCATCACCATCACCACCATGCACCAGCACCTTCACCATCACCCGAGCCACCACCACATGGCCACCACCACCGACCGTCGTGCCTAGCCCGCCCCCGCGCCGCATGCAGCAGCTGCTGCAAACGGAGCAGCGCACAGCGCTGCAGCAGCAGCCGCGCGTGCGCGTGCGCCGCCGCGGCCAGCAGCCGCCGCCGGCGGGGTCCCCGGCCGCGCCCCGCCGCGTGGCTGGCCCCCGATCCTCTGGGCGCACCCAGGCGCACCACCTCGTGGCGGCCACCGTCCACCGGGATGCGCCGCCTAGGCGTTTCGCGCATTTTCCACGCGTTTCCGTCGTGACGCGCACGGTAAATTCCAGAATTCGCGCTCCGTCGCAGCAACTTTGAACGTGTTTTCCGGGCGATCCGACCGTTAGATCGTCGAACTCTTTGCTCCATCGCAATCTTGGTATATAGCTCTTCACTCCCCTCAATTTTCATCCGTTAATTTCGTCGTTTGATACATCAAAACTGTCCACCAAGTTAACATTTTAAATTGAACTATTTTTGGACAGTTTCGTGATGCCAACTTCGCGGGTTCGTATCTTCGCCGTCGCAGCTCCGGTTGGTGCGCTATCAGTTCCTGTGCGCAGCTGGTATAACCCTCTTCCTACCTCCTTTAAGTTTTGTTTCATTATAACTACGTTCGGTTGACCGAATTCGACGCTAAAGTTGGCCGTCCGAATTCTTTAATTTGTACTTGTTAAATTCCATTTTTGAACCCGGGACTCCGAATTCACTTTCTGACACCAACAATAGACTCGTGGCGTCGTTCTGGCGTGTTTTCATATAAAGTTTGCTTGATTTGGAGAACGTGGACCCTGGCACGCATTTTGGTGCTAAGCGGATCCCACTTTTCGAGTCAACGGGTCACTTTGAGATCGGCTGATCGGAACCCAATTCCGGATATACCGTTGAGTTCGTATCATCATTCTGGACTCGTTAACATATAATTTGCTGAGTTTTGAAGACATTTGCTCCGACACGTATTTCGGTGCAAATTGGATTCCAAGTGTCCGCGTCAACGTATCATTTTAAGATCGGCACATCGAAATCCTATTTTGGACATACCGTTGGGTTCGTATCATCATTCTGAATTCGTAGACATATAATTTGCTAGGTTTTATAGACTTCTATCCCGACACGTTTTTCGGTGCAAAGTGTGTCCAACGGCGGACATCATTTTGACCCGAAATTACCGTTTTGCCCCTGTGTCTAAATTGGACTTATGGGTAGGCTATCCTAGCTAATTTGACCATTCTGGACATGTTGGTTATATTTATTTTATCATCCGACAACATCTGTAGATTTTGTTTATGAGTCATTCCTTAATTTATAATTATTTATTTTTTAGAAATTGTTACTTTCTGGTTTTGAATTTTTATATATATTTTAATTGCTGTAAAAATCTTGAAAAAAATGTATTTAAATACTATGTTAATTTAGCTAATTTATTATAATTTTTCCAGCATTTAATAAGTAATTTTGGTATTTTATAAAAATGGGAAAACAGAACTCATTTTCAGGGTACATATTTTTGCTGATTTTTAATAAATATTTATGAGGTTTTATAAATTCCAGAAAAATTAGTATAAATTTCTATAATTAACAAGGATCATTTTGGTACTTTATTTTATGTATAATTGAGCTTTTTGTCTATCTCAAAAATTGTTGGAACTTAGTATACAGTTTGATTTATTTATTGAATAATTACGACTTGCAAGTTTTGTGTTGTTTTGAGTTATAGACGTATTGGACCTCACCCCGCACTAGTGTAAAGAATCTAGAAAATTAGTTTGGATATAGTGGCACTTCACATTAGACTTTTATGTTAGGTCACACCACTAGTGTATTGTTGAACATAGCTTAGAACTGAGTTTGTATATCATTATTGACAGGACACCGGACATCTATATCTTTATACTAGTATTCTTGCTTTGCTCGAGGCAAGTACATCTACAAACTCATTTACTGTCTTTTAATGCTAGAGCATGTATTAACCCTGTTAAAATACTGATCTTTGAGGTAGCAAGTTAAATCTTCACATGTTGTATTACTTTCAGTACCTGCCATGCTTAGGACAGTTCTTATATCTTCATATGCTTCCTACTGGTTCTCAGTACATGTTTTACTATGCTTTATACTGCTATAAGTACCTACCGTGCTTTATACCGATCCCAGTATCTCTCACATGTTCTATATCGTTCTCGTATCTCTCACATGTTTTTACTGTTCTTGTATCTCTCACATGTTATTTGGGTTATGAGGAAACTGACAGTTGAGTACGTGATCATGCCCCCCTCATAGTAGTGAGCGAGGTTGCATTTTATATGCATACCTTGCCGCAGGCCATAGTCTCGTATTTCTGTACGGATGTACACCTATGCTTGTAGACTTGTACGTATGTACATTTTATTTACATGTACCACAGTACATTGTACAACTATTGACGATCATGTACCTGCTACAGTTTTAAACATTACATATACATCTGTCTCTATGACATATGTATCCTTGCCATGATAGATTATGAGATATACCATGATTCCAGATATGCCATGTTCCCTATGTTACTATGATACTGTGATCCCAGTTGTACCATGAGGCCATGTTTTCCAGTATTTCCTGTTTTATAGACTTATCATATTTTGTTCTTGTTGTACATCTCTTTCATTATATATTTAGTACTTTAGTTGTAGAGGTTGTACTTGCTCCCATCCTGACAGGATAACGTTGTAGGTTTACTTTTCGAGGAGGAAATGCTATGTGATAAATATTATGGTACTGCATTTGAGGACCTGGCCTTAGCTCCAGAAGAGGCCCCAGCGGGGAACCTTGCTTAGTTATTTTCATGTGTTTTGAGACTTAGATTATGGTCTGTACTTATATTTGGATACTGGACTTTGTCTCCAGTTAGATACTTTGGTCATGTATCATTAAGTTTGTACTCGTTTACCTTCGCTTATAGATGCTGTGTTGTGATGAACTTTAAATATGATTTTAGAACTGTTAGTAGCTTAGATCCTTTATTGTATATTCTTAGAACAGCTTACTACGCTTTACCAAGCGTAGGCTGGACATGGCTCGGCCCGGCCCAACAATTTGGGTAACGGGTCGTGACAGTGCCCCACCTTATGGCAATGATTGCAAACTACTCGGTTCCTCCCTTGGTTGCCGCCTCTGTTGTCGTAGTTTGGACGCTTATGTGTACTGTTACCTCCTGGGTTGCCATGGCGCTTGTTATTGTAGGTATGAACAGTACCTGTGGAGACTGGGGGGTATTGAGGCTCGAAACGAAGGTCATGATTGAGTGACTCGCCCATTGTTTGATACTCGGTGTAGCTCCCCTTCCCAGAAATATTGAAATACTTTTTATTATTTATATAATTTAAATGGTGATTTTTAGATTTTTTGTAAATAATTATTTAGTTAAATTATTACGATAGATGATTTTAGTCATGGTTAGGAATGGGAGTACAATGTGACTAGAAATCGTGGCACGGATAGTACGGTAGCGTGCTTTGACTAGTGTATTAGTCCTGGTAGGGAAGGCCGAGCCATAGTGATGTCCTAACTAGGAAAACCAGGCCAAGTTACGACTTGACTTTTATAAATAATTTAATTATTTATTATTAAGATTTATTGACTTGTAGAAGATCCGGTTGTACCAAACTAGCCCGGACTGGACCCGAACTGAGCCCAAGCCCATGTAGGCATCTAGTGTATCCAAAGACGTCTATGTCGATATATATTAAGAGTATACTTCGTACCTTACCTTAAACTGTCTAATAAATAGTTTTCTAAAAATAATTGTATATATGAATAATATTAATCTTATTAATATTGATATGGTATCTTAGATTATTTATAAGACTATTTCTGTAGACCAATGTATGTGGGCGCATGACAGGCTCACCCAAATTTACTATGTTTACCATTAATTATTTTTAGTTGTCATAGAGACTCTATTATTATTTATGTTGTTGTGTCATTAAATAGCATCATTAGTTATTATTGGTTATTATTTCATTGTTAAATAAAGTACATGCATGTATATAAATGCGTATATGAAATGAGTCTATACTAGATAAAGATAATTTTATGAAACTATTTATAATTTGTGGATGTATTATTATTATTATTATTATTATTATTATTATTATATATAATATATATATATGTGTGTGTGTGTGTGTGTGTGTGTGTGTGTGTGTGTGTGTGTGTGTGTGTGTGTGTGGGTACGTGTGTGAGTGTGTGTGTGAAGATATAGGTCTAAAATATAAATAGGAAAAAAGGAAAACAAATGTAAAAAAAAGAAATGGAAAATAATTAGCCATAGGAATCCCAGCCCGACCAAGCCTAGCCCAGCCCAATCGGGGCAACAGGCCCACATTAGAAGCCCAACTAGCAGAGAAATCACCCCCGCTTAATTCCCTGCCCGAGCCTACCTACACGTGAGGAATACATACATATATGTCGAGAGAGATCTCGCATCAGAAAAAACCCTTGCCCTACCCACACCATCGCCGACCCCAGCCACCCAGGGCGGCCACCCGCGACCATGCGCTGCAATGTGAGTCACTGGACGGCGACTGAACCCGCGCGCGTGCGACAGGCCAAAGAAACAGAACATCAGCAGCGACAGCCGCAAGCGCAACTTCGGGTAAGGATTTCGACTTCCTCGTTCCACGAAATTCAATTATGTAAAGTAGTGTAGAGAGCCCATATGACCATCTAGAAGCGCTAGCTTTTATGTTCCAATATGGAGAACCCACCTGTCCACAAAATCGATGAAGTCGATAAAATAACTGATCGAAAACAGAACACATAAAACTGTCCCAAACTCTTTTTGGAAGAAGGATTCTGAGCGAACCATTAGGAGTTTTCGAAAACCAATTAACAACAGTCCTAGACAACCTATAGGGCACTGAAACCCAGTTTACGAAAATCGATTTCATTGACTACGTGCCGAGAAATCGGATTCCAAAGATTGGCGAAAAACTATTTTTAAAATATTGAAAATCTAGAAAATTCCTTCGATACGACGTACGTCCCGCCAATCCGGGCGACGTGGTCGCAAAATGAAAGCATCGAAAGGTGAATATCGGCTTCACGGACGTGTACGGGCTTTGACGGAATTCAAATTGGTTGCGTGTGTGCGACGAATTTGATGCGTATCCGTCGAAATTCACCGTATCGACCTCTTTGCAAATTTCTCAATTACTTTGTGCACGTTCGTCAGATCGAGATAAAACTTACGCCAACAGGATCGTATCATTTTTTTGGTCCTCTATGCCAAGTTTGGTCCGATTCTGAGACAGTTGACCGGATCGTCGTTTTGTGGGCCCCACGATCTGACTCAACGGGCGATTTTGTGCACGGCCCGCCGGTATCCAACTTTGGACATACGGTTGGGTTCGTATCGAAAAACTGGACCTGTAGCATATAGTTTGATTACTTTAGAGACCATAGACTTTGACACGCTTTTCGGTGCATAGCGGGTCCAACGGCGGACACAGTTTTGACCCAAAATTACCGTTTTGCCCCTGTGTCCAAAATTGTACTTATGGATAGGCAATCCTAGATAATTTGACTATTCTGAAAATGTTGGTAATGTCTGTTTCAGCATCCGGAGACTGTTGTACGAGTTTGACTGTTGTGGCACACTGAGTGGTTGGATTATCGGTTTACCAGCAAAGGACCACAGGCGAGTACAGTTTATTGTCTGTTTTCGATATTAATTTTCACTATATTTTACTGTTGGCCATTGGTTATGTGGTTTTTATCATTTTTATATTCTGTCATAATTTGTTGAGTCGGGAATGAGAAGTACCACGGATGTGTGATCCGACCGTAGATATTGTTTATTTTCTGCAAGTAGACCTCGTAGACATTGTTTATTTTCTGCAAGTAGACCTCGTAGACATTATTTAATTCATGCAAGTAGACCTCTTAGACATTTTTTAATTCATGCAAGCAGATGTCGTAAACCTCGCGGTGTAGTGTCCCAGACCGATCACATATCAAAGGTACTTCTAACAGTTGGGAAGGTATTTTTAGTTTATTTATTTGCTGTTGATTTTTCTGTCTTTCCTCATGTCTTTTCTGTTTATTTTCAAAAACATATGATTGATGTCTAACCTCTATCTTATAGTCATTTTCATATATTGGAACTGCATTCAGTGAATTGTACTCGTTCCATTCCTGACTGGAAACCAACATTTTTCAGGTTAGCTGTGGCTTTGCTTAGTATTGGGGAGACGGGTGCACTTGCTGGCCAAACCTAGAGATTAGTTAGATAGTTGAGTATTTAATTTAGTTATTTTTTATAAATTGTGAGACCATATACCTTGTATCAAATATAAATCTTTGAAATTGTAATTTAATTTAGTTATTGTGAATGAGTATTATTTGTAATTTTGAGCATCTTGGCCGTGACAGCGTTCTACCGCCGACTATACGGCGTAGACTGGCTTGGACACGTCTCGTATCCGAAAAGCGGGTGCGGATCGTGACAAGTTTTTGTGGTGGCCCATACAGGTCGGTTTTCGTAAAAGATTGCGAACTCGTGATGGTACTTAGGTTAGTCGTACTATTGCGAGCCTGCGACTAGAAAATGCTCATTCACAACTTAGAGTTAAATTGATTTAAGAGAATGACTAGGACTAGGAGTCCCTTGTTCAAATTGACCGTTGGGTAGTTAAGGTTGTCAGATAGGCCATGCAAATTAGATAAGAAATTATTAAATTCAGATAGCTTGCCAGATCTCTATAGATATACTATTAGTTTGATATGATGATATGATCCAATGTGGGTATACTATTCACTTGGTAAGTTAGACTTTCCTAGAATTAAGGCTCTAATCTTGATAAACTGTTCAATTTTCTTTTTCTCTATTAGATATAAACCTTATATCATAAGTTAGAATTGCCTATTTAAAATCCTATTTTGCCGTAAGGAATTGGTTTATAATTTCTGATTCTGTTATTCATATACGAATCTCGGGGTAGATTAATTCAAAGTTTTCCCTCAACCATTGAAATACATATGAAATAAAGATTAGGACGTTCTTACTTCCCTTGTCTTCAGTTATTTTCTCCCCGACCAATCTCTTACTTTAAGGATGGAGACTAAAAGCCGACGGATTATGAAAGATTTACAGGATAGGACCGATAGATATTACGTCGGTATGCCGTCGCTAGTAGTCAGTAAAATATTGGTGATGGATAATCCGTCTCTATAAGGCCGACCGCTTGGCGACGGTCTAGCGACGACTCACGACGGAATAACGACGGATTATCCGTCGCCAATGTTCTGGAAATATGAATAATTCACAGAACCGGGTCGACGGATATTCCGTCGGTATTCCGTCGAGAATCCGTCAAAACTTAGCGACCATTCATGACTGATTGGCGACAAAATTTGCGTATCAGAAACTCTCATTGTCGTAAACTGCACGAGTATGGTTGACGACAGTCCGTCGCTAATTCGTCGCTGGGCGACAACTTGCCGACGGATTGTAGTTAGCGACGAGGCTTTTCCCGACAAACTTTTTTAACCAATATCCGTCGACCATCCGTCGGTAATTACATTTACCGATGGATTTTTGACGGATATAGCCGTCGCTAAATCGATAAATTTTTGTAGTGGGCAGGTGTTTACGCTTTCTATCATAGTCAACTAGTTTGAATCTCTAGCAGCTCATTAAAGTTCTTAGGAATCTAGTCGGAGTAATTTTAGCGACTGCGATGGCTAGACAGTGGGACACGACACGACCTGTGTAGCACGTGTACATCTATACGATACTTTACCAACCATTTAATTGATGATTTTTCTGAAATTTGAATAATTTGAATGCAATGTTCATATGTTAAATTGTATGTTTCACATGTTATATCATGCTGGGTTGTTTATGGATAGTGTGGGGATTCACATGTGGAGTTTACTTGGAATTTTGATAAGGTTTGAGTGTGTTATAACACTCGATTTTGACTGAACTGTACTGTTCAGTTTACTGAGTTTGTCAGGTTTTAATTGGCTAAATTACGGATTGAATGCATGATTCATATGTTAATTTATAGGTTTAACATGTTAGAATTATGCTGGGTTATATAGTTATGTGTTAGTTTCACATGTGGGATTGGATGTGATTCTATGTACATGCATACTCGATTGTATAAACTGAACATATTTGATACTCCTAATATGAACTGAAACCATTGCCATGATAACCCCTTCACTGCATATAACTGAACCATTATGTTCATATATACCAATGTGAGTTTACTAAAACTTGAAGGCTTAATGTTAACCCTAATCTATAAACTCTATTAACCCTATTAAGAAAAAAAAATCTATAAACTCTATTAACCCACTTGTTTAACTGAACTTTCACTTGTAAAACTAAACATTATCCATACACTGACCTGAATCTGAACCTATACACTTGATAATGTGAACCTGTGATGAAAACTGAACACTATATTGGTATTAACTGAAATCTGAACACTATGAGATGACTATACACATATTACCTTTACCCATATGTACACTGTCCTAACACTATCAAAACTGAACCTATGACACTTGTTAACTGAACATGGTATATAGCTACACCTACATGCTCATGCACACACCCTTACAACCATTATGTGTATACACACACACACTATGATATGTATGTACACTTGTACTTTCACTCTTCACTTTTTCACTCTCTCTCTATATATATAGTGTATATTTACATGAATGCTTGATTAGTTTACTTAGCATTGTGATACTTATCTATATATATGTGTATATGCATTTATGTATGCAAGTTTGTTATTCAAAGAGTATGTATGCATGATGTTAATTTGTTATGTATTTGAAGTGTAATATATATATATTGTAGGGTACATATTTATATATATGTGCTATGAGGTCCTTGATGGAACTGGGGATTCCCAGGACCCTTCCTTTGGTGTGCGTATTGATCGATAGAAAGTTAAACAGATCTAATACGTGTTCTAACCCTTCATAAGCAGAAACTAGGGTTCACGAATTATACTTGCGGCAAAAAGGAGACAAGTAATTCCTGGCAATCTCGAGCGGACGACCCCAAGATCTTCTGCACGTATTCCTTCCTCGAGTTGGACGTCGTGTGGGCGACGATCTTCCAACCTTTTCTTCTCCTTGGCAGCCCTCTCTTTCTCTCCTTACGTGAATCACGAATTTAGAGAAAGTTTCAGAATTCTGATTAGTAATCTGGCGGCCAGAGAATAGAGGATATATATAGGCTACGGCAGGGACCATGAGAAGAAATTAGGGTTAGGCCTCCTAACGGATCTGGATATCCCTTGTTCAGCCCGAACACACAATCCAGGCCCATTAACAATAGCTCGGTCCACTAATGAGCTATTATTGCACTACCTCCCTAATCCCAAATTATGTTTAAGGGTACCTTTTATTATATGCTCGTTTGGCTTCCCATGTTAAGATATCGTATGTCCGTCGATCAAATTAAGTTACTGACAACTATATTGATTCGACATCTTTTATCCTTAAGTAGTACCGCTCAACTTTATTTGTCATATCGGATATAATCCACCTGCAGGGTTTACATGAAAATCCTTATGAGCTCCTTAAGGGGACATTATCAACCCGATGTATCGGGACATGGATTCCATTTATAATCAACAGCCCATCATACATACAATATTATTACCCAATTCATAGAGGTTGTTGATCCATAATGAATCTCACTCTTTTATGAGTCAAAGTAATGCACACTGCATATACATATCCGTTATTATATCCGGATTAAGAGCACAAGCATCCATAATAACAGAGGTGTTTGTTCTCTTATGTAGTCAGTATAAAGAGAACAACCTCAAGTGGTCCTGTTCAATACACACAAAGTGTACTAGTGTAAACCTATAGTCAAGATAGACTAATACCAGATTATACTACAACCTTTCCAATAGATTGTCCAAGTCCATCTAGGTTGTGAACTATTTATATACTCCATAGGGAACTCATAATATGATTTTTACTCCATAGGGAACTCATAATATGATCTTCTGTGTGACACCACACACCATATTATCTACAATATAGAATATCAGACATTTGCATTAACACTTGCAACAAATACAATATGCAAACATTTGCCCATATAATTCTCATTCAAAATTTAAGGAAATAAGGTTACTACAAAAGTGATGCTTTTAGTATATAACCCTAACAGTGTACAGGGTAGGTAACTGGATTGGATTTCTCAAAAGTGCATTGTTTCACTTAACAAAATGCCTTAGAGAAATTGGCTTTTAAAAATAAAACGAGAAAAAGTACAAGAAGTACAAATTTGATTCTGGGGAAGTATTGCTATGGAAGTCTGATTCGTAAATGATCACTTTGTTCCTTGGACCATATGATGATGATGAAGATCACTGCTTGAAGTAGAACAACTGGAAGAACTAAGTCACCAGAAAGGTATCGACGCACTTGGGCACTGATGGCGAGGCCGAATTCTTTCCTGCTTTGCTTCACTATGTTCTGAAAAAAAAGTTGAAGAAGAATGCTCTGGAGAATCAAAATCTCTAAGTTCTAATCTCTGTATTCTCTCCTCTCTCTCCGCTGTCTCTGTCTTGTGAAAAATAAGTATATTTATAGACTTGGACACTTGTGCGTAAAAACTCAATAAAAGTTCCATCTTTACGCTAACAACTGCCACCCATGATCGAAGCCATCCGCTGCATATATTGACGTGTGTCCCATCACTTCAGTAAGAATATGATGCATGTACACACGTTCTTCGAAAAGAATGGCATGAAAGCCATGTAAGCAAACCACGTTCCAAACTGGCAGAGGAGAATAGGGCGTAAAAATAGCCCCAATGTACTCTGAGCGTAAAGCAGTAGATTTGGCGTAAAATAGCCCTGACATAGACTTCCCGCGTAAAGTGGTTATTAAATAATCTTGAGCGTAAAAGCAGCTCAAATAGACTTTACGCACACGTCGACTGTTGAGCGTAAAGGCTCGTATAATCTTCGTGCGTAAAAGAAGCCGTAGTGTGAGCGTAAAGTAGCTCAATCCACACACTAAACGACAACATTGGTCTCTGTGTAAAAACAAATCCCTTTGTGATATATGCCATCATTAATATCTCTATGTCAGAGTTTGCATTAAATACGAGTTTTGACAGCTTTGTCCAGCGTAAAAGTGGCTGCTCTGTCCTTGGCGTAAAACCATGGGTGTAGACCCGAGTGTAAAATGATCAGCCTGCTTAGGCGTAAAGCGATTAGCCTAGTCTTGGGCGTAAAGAGATTACCCACTCTGCTAGGCGTAAAGCAGATCACTTATGAATGAGATGACTCTTTCTTTCAAGCACTTTTTACGCTCCTACAAGACCCCCTTCAAAGTTTTCAAATATCTCTAAAATTTGAAACACTTTGAACAGAAGCGTAAAAGTTAAAGTTTGGTGAGTCAGCATAAAATTTGGGATACGCAACAGTCATCTGCGTAAAAGTGGGGATATCCAACAGTCGGCGTAATTTTCTAGAAAAATAATGTCGGTCAACACTTAACCGTCACAATAAATTTCTTTCTCGAAACTTTTCGAATGTCTCCTTATCTTCCCGAGTGAGCAGTTTCCAACGAGGAATGTGAAGAGTTGCTTTGATTTGTATAAATAAGAACAAATTCTTTATTCTTGACATTCATCCTCGTTTTGTCATGGCGCTGAAGAACGAGATTACCAACAAAGAGGCTTCGAGCTCCAGGCTTGATTTCGAGCGGGCGTGCAACCTTTTAGAGTGTTTTGGAGTAACTCCTGCCGTCTTTAATCGCATTGATGGTGGTCCCCCAACTGCGTACAAAGGGCCAGGAGATGCCGAAGCATTTTTTAATCTGATGCGCCGCTCCGGGATTCGCAATATGCACGAACTAGGTGTCTCCCTTCGTCAGCCCAACGAAGGAGAGAAATAATGTTTTTTATGTATTGCGAATCTTTAATTTGTAGGGGTCCATTTCTCCCTTTATAAATAAAATTTTGCTGCTAACCTCATCTATTGATGCGCACTTGTTTATGCACTTCTTTTGACTGTTTCTATGGTTGTTAATTCCCAAGAAACAAACCAACACGTGGCATCTGTCTTGTGGTTACGAGAGCCTTTAAATAGGATCTTCTCCCGAAATGGACTCATCCCAACAGTTTCTTCAGTCTTTATAAATAGCCGAGAATGTTTCATATATTCTCGTACTCATTCCTCTGAAGATAACTTTCTGCGATGTTGTTCTCCAACAAATGACAATGGCGGAGCTTTCCCACGGCGTTCTTTTGTACGCCCAGTCTTTAGACGTGGATTCAACCACTATTAGAGCCAAACCTTTCAACTTAAGTGGTAAGTCCGATCGTAAGCAAATATCTGTCTTCGAATTTTTTGTTGAAAACAGCTATTCATGAGCGTAAATCCTTGATGAGCGAAAAAAATCTTGCTGAATCACTAGCGTAAAAAGCCTTGTTGAAGCACTGGCATAAAAGCCTTGCTGAATCACTGGCGTAAAAGCCTTGTTGAAGTACTGGCGTAAAAGCCTTGCTGAATCACTGGCGTAAAAGCCTTGTTGAAGTACTGGCGTAAAAGCCTTGCTGAATCACTGGCGTAAAAGCCTTGTTGAAGTACTGTCGTAAAAGCTTTGCTGAATCACTGGCGTAAAAGCCTTGCTGAATCTGTTTTTTAGTTAGCGTTTAATACGCATCTGATAATACTTCTGTTTAAAACACTTCTTCTTTGTTGTTTTCTGCAGAAGTTTGGCTGAACAGCTTTTCCAGAACCGGCATTGGCGATTTTGACGCTGTGATGAGTGTTCTTCTGACATCAACATCAGAGAGCTCATGCGCTTTTGACGTGCAAATCAGACAACTCAGAACTCTTCGTGGGATAGAAGGGTCTTCCTCTGTTGGTAGGAAGAGCCTTTATACACGGAGAGTTGGACGGTGGAGTCAACTCTACCCCGAGAAATCGGGTAGTAGAGTTCCTTTCGCGGTAGAACTAGGAATCGTATCCCAATGCTGGATACATTTCTATCTCCTCTGGAAGGCCGCCCCTAATCCACCAGTTGTATTGGCAGCAACACGCCTTCGGGCTGCCATACTCTGGGGTTCTCCTCTCGTCTGAGAGAGAAGACCAGAGTTTGATTCCTACTGCTTTGGTTGCCACTGGAGCTCAGACAGTCAGGAATTGCCACCAACAACGAACCCGTCAAATAAGATCCAAAGAAGAAATAGATCTCTATTAGGTTATCGTTGGTGTATAGAAATGAAAATCCAAGATGTAATAGATTTCCATTGTGATTTGTGAGAAAGTCTAAGAATTGTAATAGACTTTTATGATATGAGAATGGAAATGATAATTCTTCTAAACTCAATGATTTGTATCTATCTAGATGAAATATGGACATGATAGATAATAAAATCTTGTCTTCTGTTTTTAGAGTATACAATGCTATCAGAGGTAATATGGACATGATAGTATGTAAGAACTCAAAAGAAAATTAGATTAATATCTATGCAGAGGTCAAAATGGAAATGATAGATAAGAAAAGAAGGTGGATTTAGTTTTTATCAAGAGGTTATGAAAACATGATAAATAACGAATCCCATTTTTTTTTTGATCAATTGATAAAATAGAAGATTTAAAATCCCTCTCCCAGGAGACAAGAAATCAGCTTAACCAAACCTTGGTTGCTGGGGACTAAGGAGATAGATGTCATGAGCATATAAGTCCATCTTAATATATGAATGAATCGTAATTTTCGGGAAAAGAAAACATTGATTCGATTCCGTAATTAAATGAATGAACCCGATAGAACGAATGGACAGGTCTTTTCGGGAATGAAGAGTTGTTCTCAATCTCAAAGACCGGTTCATCAACAGTCCTCTTCTATAAATAGGCGAGAACTCTCTGTAACATTTCATTCTTATTTCCACTCCTCTATTGGAAATGTCTTCCGAGGATGCACAACAAAAGAATGAAGTCTCCATAAAGGTTGAGGATGTCATTGAGGTACTCCCCGTTGAACCCACTGTATCGGGCCCAACCGAAATAGGTGGAAGCTCTTCTACGCTCAAGCTACCCGAAGACATCCTTGCTTTCTTAGTAGAGCCAGGGAAAACTCCTGAAGAAGAAGCGTCGAGGATGGCTGTCCGTAAATTTTTTATGAGTTCAGGAAATGACGCCTTCTATGCATTGGCTGACTATGTATTCAACAACGAAGGGAGTGGCCCTCGTCCTTAATCTGTTGTCTCGAAAAAAATAAATAAAAGGAGCTTTATTTTCATTCTGGCTCCCCCTTTTTTTTTACACATAGTATTTCTTAAGAAATTTGCCATTGATCGGCATCATGAGTAGATCTCCATTGGGCATTGATAACCGATAGGCGCCATTGGAAAATACGGACTCAATTACATAAGGGCCTTCCCATTTTGCTTGGAATTTTCCTTTGCTTTTATGAGTCATTACCATCGGTCTTCGAACAGCTAATACAAGTTTGCCAACCTTGAATACCCTCTCTTGAAAGTTCGAGATATACGGGCTTGATATAGTTCAATATGCTGTTGTGCTTGAAGACGCTTCTCATCCAATCCTTCAAGTTTTTGGAGTCGTAAGCGATCATTATTCTCTGTAGTTAGCTCATTAGCAATGGCTATTCGTAGAGATGGGATCTGGATTTCCAATGGGAGGACAGCTTCGCATCCATAAACCAAAGAGAATGGTATAAAACCAGTAGGAGTCCGGACTGTTGTTCGATAAGCCCATAAACACTCTCCAAGTTTCTCATTCCAATCACGTTTATTAGAAGAGACAAACTTTTTGAGGAGTTTAATGATTGTCTTATTGAAAGCTTCGGCTAAACCATTAGCAGCTGGATTATAAGCCGTAGAAGCCAAATTCTGAATTCGATTCTTGTCACAGAATCGATAAAATGCCTGACTGGCAAATTATGGACCATTGTCATGAATTATCCGTCGAGGAATCCCGAAGCGATAAATGAAATAGTGCTTGATGAAGCTGATCACATTAGATGTTTTCACTTCCGCAAGGGGAACTGCTTCTGCCCACTTAGAAAAGTAATCGGTTATAGCTAATATAAACCGATGTCCCTTGACAGAAGGTGGATTAATAGGACCAATGACATCCATACCCCAAGCTTCAAAGGGCCAAGAGGCTGCTGTAGGATGTAGAAATTCAGACGGTTGATGAATAAAATCGGCATGAATCTGATATGCTTTTACATCTTCTGGCATAGTCTACGGCATCTGCTACCATAGAAGGCCAATAATACCCCATTCTTCGAATGCGGTCTTATAATTTAGAACCCGGTTGATGAGCACCACAAATACCATCATGAGCTTCTCGCAGTGTTTGTTTAGCTTCACTTTCTGAGAGACAACGCAGCAAGAGTCCATCATAAGAACGACGGTATAGCATATGTAAAGACGAATCATAATAAAATCGAAACGATCATCTTTTGATTGATGCAGCTTCTTTTGGATCTTCAGGCAAAATCCTATGGACTGCATAATCAATGAATGGAGCTCTCCAATCTTTCTGTTGGGAACTTGACTCTATAGTATAACTTTGTTCAATATACAAATTATTCTTAACACAGAACAAGTCTCGATCCAACAAAGTAATTGTATTTTGTCTTCGGATTGGAACAGCCAGGTCTGCAGCTAAACTAGCAAGAGCATCAACTTCCACATTCTGAGAGCGTACAAATTCAATAAAGAATCCTTTGAATGAAAGGACCAACTCGACTACCACGTGATGATAAGGGATAAGATCATGATTTTTGACTTCATAAGTCCCTCTAACTTGATTAACGATCAATTGAGAATCTCCATAAGCTTCTAGGAACTCAATATCCAGTTGTTTTGCTACTTGGAGACCGATCAATAGAGTATTATATTCTGCTATATTGTTGGAGCATGGCTCATTGAGAGAATAGGCACGGTATATGACCATTTTGTCAGGAGAAACCAAGACGATTCCTACCCCAGAGACAATATTGCCTTTAGGGCCTACTCCTGATGCCCCATCAAAATATAATTGCCATATGTCATTCTTTAAAGTCAGGTTACAATCCACGACTTCATCTGGAATGTCCTCATATAATTTTGATGTTTCAGGTATAGGGTGAGCAGCTAAGAAATCGGCTAATGCTTGACCCTTTATTGATTTTTGAGGTACATAAACCATGTCATAAGGAGTAAGCAACATCGCCCAGGTGGCCAACCTGGAGTTAATAATGCTAGGTTTTCTCATCAATACCCGAATGGGATTTATTTTGGAGATGACATGAATAGTCTGTCCTGTCACATAATGTCTTGTCTTTTGGACGGCAAAAACCAAAGCTAGACATTCTTTTTCCACAGGAGTATACCTGTGTTCAGCTCCGACCATCATTCTGCTCAGATAATATATTGCTTGCTCATGACCCATATCACTTTTCTGTGCAAGAAGAGCACCAAGTGAATGATCTAAGGCTCGAACATATAGCAAAAATGGCCTTCCTACCACCGGGGGTACCAGCACAGGTGGGTTTGTAAGGTATTGTTTAATGTCATTGAAGGCTTTCTGACACGCTTTATCCCAAACAAAAGATACGCCTTTCTTTAATAGACGGGAGAAAGGTTGACATCTTCCAGAAAGATTAGATATAAATCTTCTGATATAAGCAATACGACCCTGAAAGCCACGGAGTTCTTTCAGATTACGAGGAGGATGTATTTCAAGAATTGCCTTAACCTTATCAGGATCAACGTGGATACCCTGAGAAGTAATGACAAATCCTAAAAATTTGCCACTGGAAACCCCTAAGAAAGACTTAGTAGGGTTCCTTTTCAATTGATGCTGGCGCATCAATTCAAATACTGTCCTCAAGTCCTGAATGTGATCATTCTTTGATCGACTTTTAACAGCAATGTCATCTACATAGCATTCAACTATCTTCCGTAGATATTCTTGAAAGATGTTGCTCATAGCCCGTTGATACGTGGCACCGGCGTTTTTAAGACCAAATGGCATAACTGTATAGCAGTAGACCCCAAGGGGTGTACAAAAAGCGGTGTGCTTCTCATCTTCTGGATGTATCTTGATTTGATTGTATCCTGAGAATTCGTCCATGAAAGACATGCGTTCAAAACCACATGTATTGTCTATCATGACATCAGTAATTGGAAGTGGAAATTCGTCCTTTGGACAAGCTGTATTAAGATCTCGATAATCTATACAAACTCGGACTTTTTCGTTCTTCTTCATGACAGGAACAATATTGGCAACCCAATCCGGGTGTTGCTCTTCACGAACAAATCCACATATGATCAACTTTTTGACTTTTGCTTCAATTGCATCTATCATATCTGGCCTAAAGTACCGTTGCTGTTGTTTTACATGCTTGACATTGGGCAGAATATTGAGTTTATGAGTAGCGACTTTAGGATCTAACCCTGGCTTATCCTCATAACTCCATGCAAAGATGTCAATATATTCATTGATAAGTTTTATCAACTCTTCCTTTTCATCTTCAGCGAGATTTTTACTGATGAATATTGGTTTGGACGTAGTTCCATCCCCAACATCAATCTGGATGACCTCATCTTCTGTAGGTGGCTGTCGCTGTTCAAAACGGAGTTCCCACTGAGTATCCATCTGTTGTGCCCAAGGATCATTCTCAAATGGCTCTGATTCACCATCAATTTGAACCATGTAAGATGAAAATATTTGCTCAGATTTATCATCTGAAGAACGAGACATATCAGTTAATTGGACTTCTTCTGAATCTGATGATTGTGAAGAGTTAGAAGAGAATTCTTCTTGTATATCGTCATTAAACGTGTGGGACGGATCATATTCCAACCCATGACGAGTCTTTTGGTAAAACGGATCACCACATAATGGTAGTCGTCTACCCTTGCCTTGATTGAGACCTTCCATAGTCTTCAAGTCCTAGCCCATGTTCTGGATAATCTTGATAGATTGTTGACTATACTTGTCAATTCGGATTCTTCCTTTGTCTTTATCCTTCAGCTCATCTGCCTGAGCAACAGGGATATTTCTAGCCAGGCCAAACACAATTTGGCGCTTGTTTTTCTTATCAGACGGAACCACAAAATAAGATTCTTCGTGACGTCTAAAAGTTATGCAAGCTTGTGATGAAGCGGCCACAAGTAGAAGATAAGGAGAAGATTTTAGGAACCTTTGAGCATAAGGTCCAACATCTACATGAGGAGGGAAAGAATTTTCCTTATGATCGATGTATAAAGTTTCTTCTGGCTCAATGTCGCTTTTGTATGGATGACTTTGATTATAAGAAGATAAGGTCATCATTTCAATAAATTTGACAGCCATATACTCGAAAAGGAAATCTTCATTGATATCAAAAAGTATAGAATGATCAATATTTATATCATTTACAATTTGACTGCTACGCTTCGGATTAATCATCAGTGGACCATTATCTGTCTTCTGCGTAGTTTTACTAAGATTGACAATCAATGGTGGTTCTGGATCATTCGTACAAGAAGTACGCCCTTTGACCTTGATCATAAAAGGTTGAACTTGGCTCTTAGCAGGAATATTTGTTGATTCCTCAGATGAAGTTTGAGTTCTTCCTTTGACCTTGATTATCAGAGGTTGATCATTGACAGATTGGGATTGGATTCGTCCTTTGACTATGATCTTCAAAGGTTGCTCCTCTGGCGGATCTTCATTAATAGACTGATCCTCAGTAGGTGATTGATCTTCAGCCATGTCTGATATCTCTTTCACATGCTCTTGTTTATAAAGCCTTGAATCAGAAAAATAGGCTTCGACACCCTTGAAGGGATTGATATCAGCAAATTCAGTCTTCACAACTCCTTGGGAATCCACATACTTGAAGCATTGGTAGAGAGTTGAAGGTACAATATTATGCTCATGAATCCATGGTCTCCCCAAAAGGATATTATAGGAGACGTCTGAGTTGATAACATAGAAAGTTACCATGGTTCGAAGATCACCAATCTGAATCTGCAGACGAATATTCTCCAATGGCTTGCTCTTGCCAGAGTTAAAATCGACTATCGTGGTACTAGTGTAAGTCAAATCACTAGTAGGGATCCTCAGGGGTCTTAGCATACTCTGAAGAATTATGCTAATTGAGGACCCGGGATCAATGTAAATCCTGTCAATTTCAGTGGATCCAATATACCCAGTGTAGCACAAAGGTCTGTCATGCTTGTTATGCTTCAACAACATATCTTCTTGTGTAAAGGTAATATTGGAAATTGCTTCCATCATACTATGACATTGTGGACATGACACTGGTATATTATCAGGAGTCTTGAGTTGAGCCAAGCATGAATCTGCTTGAAGTAAAGCTTCACTCAAAGTCTCTCTGCTTTCTCTGGAAAGGCAAAGCAACTCAAATATAGATAGTCTAGCCGGAGTATTGGCTAACTGAGCTAGAATATCAAATTTGTAAGGCTTCATCACTACCCCCTGACTGGAAGCAGACTTCAATGGGACGTCGAAGCGTACTGCTTTCTGTTTCCCCTTTTTAACCACAGAAGGTTTAGCAGGAACAGGAGAAGGTTGAATTGGTAGTGTCTCCACTACGTCTTCAGCTTCTTTGGAGGATCCCTCATAAGTTTTATGGTACTCTTTTCCGGATCTTGTACCAGTAAAAGTTTCTTCTTCAGACTCAGGAGAAGGAAGTATCATATTACAGGATTTTGTCTTCCCTCTCTTAGCCTTCTTCTTGTGTGGATTGTTATAAGGAACTTCAGAACCCAATCCAACAGTAAAATTTTGATTTTGAATCTGTAAAGGAAGTCGTATTCCTTTATCATAATTCAAACCTTCTGCCTTTTGAAAGTCATAACCCATCTTCTTCATGAGATGAACAGATTGCTGACTATACAAGTGAGTGGGCAGCGGACTTTTAATAAGTGTCTCAACAGAAGAGGAAGAGGCAGGAATTTCTGTAACCACAGAAGAATAAAGAATAGATGTCACTGTAGTTACGGGAGGAGAAGGATTCGGGATACGAGGAGAAATCCCTGTCGGAGCTTTTTCATAAGCAGCAAAAACTTATTGTGCCCGCTATAAAGGAACACTATTCATGGCTAACCACTGCTGATGAGTAAGCTTGGGCTTGGTAGGAGGAGCTAGACTTGGAGGACAGATGTTCAGTCCTTTCAGTCTATCTTCTAAAGGAAGGCCATCCCATAGGTGATCCAAGTCATCGGGATCTGGAATAACATGAGAAATCATGTTGCAGGTTCTGACTTTCTTGCCCTTCTTGGATTTTAAAGTTTTATCTTCATTTTCCAACTCAGGCACTAAGTCAGGATATACCCACATGATTTCACCATTCTTTAGTGTAAGCGGCAGTAATCCTGTATTTTCTTCTCTAGCAGGCGGAATATTCACGATCTTCATCGTCGCCTTCAGAATTGGGATAATTCCATCTGGAACTCGCTGTGGAGAAAAATCTCTTAACTGAAGAGAAACCATATTGGTCGTAACCGTATGGTCATCATTGGTTAAAACAATAGCACCACCATTTATCAGCTCTTGGATTTTCTTTTTTAAGACATAGCAAGCACTGGTAGGATGATTGATGTATCTATGATAGATACAATATTTGGGATTATCAGTCAGATTTACCTCATTAGGCCTCTTTGGCTCCGGAATCTAAAGTTTACCACTCTTCACCAGACATTGAAATATCCCTGGGATATCACTTTCGTCAAAAGAATATTCTTCCTTTGGCCTAAAAGATTCTTGATTGTTCGGCGTCGTTTTGTTCTTGGAAAGATTGACCATAAGAGTATCTTTTTCTCTCACATTACGATTGTCAGGATTATTACTAGGATTACTTTTCTTCCCTTTATCTTCTGAAGTGAAAATCATCCCATGCTCTCGAGCCAACCTACCATTGGTCTCGGCAGAAACTGCTGCTATGATAAACGAAGCCCAATCTGAGAATTGGAAACCCGTGAAAACAGCGATGGATGGTCGCAAATTCATCTTGCATGTATCAATCAATGCTGAATCTGGCATACCAGGAGGCATCTTTAAAGTAGCCTGTCGGAAACGTTCGATGAATGTCCGAGTATCTTCTTTCTCCTTTTGTTTGATTTCTATCAAGGAAGACATGTTCATGTCCATACCTCCTTCATAGAAATGGGAGAGAAACATTGCCTTGAATTCGTCAAAAGACGAAATAGAATTATCGGGTAAACTATGATACCAGTCGTAAGCTGAACCTGTCAGGCACCCGATGAACACTCGAGTGAGAAGAGAATCATTTTTCTGTAAGTGTACAGTCATAATATCAAAATAATTGATATATTGACTGGGAGATGCTTTTCCATCGAACAAAACCATAAATTGTGGCTTGAATTTTGGTGGAAAGGGTAAATCATTCCAATGAGGAGGATAATGTTGCTTGATTCCTAACCTCTGGAGCTGATCTTTGTGCCTCAAAACTTCAAACTGTGCTTTGAGCTCACGCACTGCTTGAATGGCTTCACTGGTTTGGGGAAGCACATTTGATTGAATGGTTGTTGGATGTACCGTAACCCCCACTGGAGGTGGTACATCTTCAGGCATGATAGAATCTGGAGATGCAGAATTCTGATTAACAGCCGGCTCTTGAGTATTCAAAGGTATTTCAGCCCCTTGACTATCTTGAGTTTGTGCTGCTACTAGTACTGGTGTTATTACCGTCGGTTGAGCAGTTTGCTGATTCAAAATTATCTGATGCATACTTTGCACCATGTTAAGCATATCTTTCAGTGATTGCTCAACGGCAGTGAGACATTGTTCTGTATTAGCAGATGACGTCTCTGGTTCATCTCCAACAGCGTAGGATTCAACCTCTCTTGAAGATACGGAAGGATTTGTATAGAAGTATGAATCCACACTATCGGTATCAGACTCAAAAGATTGAGTACCCCCAGCTTTTGAATCAGAAGTCTGCAATTGCCTTTGTCTTCTTGATCGAGTATTCTGATATACTTCTTCAAAGGAATCAAGAAGTCTGTTGAACTATTGTTGACCTAGAGTTTGGGACATGTTTCGTCTCGGACGTCGTCCTCTATTAGTATGAGATGCCATGTTGACTGATGCATATGACAGCTCATCTTCTTGGTCTTCAGCTTGATGTTGAAGCGAATTAAAACTTAATCGATCAAAAACTGACCGTTTTGAAGCTGAACAACAATAATTGATCATAACCTGGTAATATTCACAATAATGTTTTTCTTGGGGAAACGTCACCGGAGATTGTGAATTCTTACGCTTTTGTATTAGCAATTCACATAAGTCAGAAGGAGTGGAGGGAGTATTCTTCTTTATCACATTAGGGGTAGAAAAACGTTTAGTACCCTGTGTGTAAAGAAGATTACTAGCAGCATTTGCAGAACCAAATTGTATATTTCTACGCGTTTGGGTTGTGTGCGTAAATCTTGAGATTTTTGAGCACGAAGGACTCCATCTTCATGGCGCATGATTTGCAAGTTTGGTACTTTGCGTAAAGCAGTATAAGAAGGTTGTTGGTGTAGGACAACATTTTTATGCTGTATGCGTTTAGGTACATTCACATTAGATGTGTAAATATCGTTGTGAATTTTATCTACACTGTCACAGACAGGAGACTTACCTTTACGCGTAAAACGTAAAAATTGATTATCTACCACGTCACAGACGGGAGATTTTGTTTTACGCGAGGAGCGTAATTTGTGTGTGTCTACCACGTCACAGACGGGAGACTTATTTTTACACTCAGAAGCATTAGAATCTGCCACATTATAAATAGGAGACTCATTCTTATGCCTTGAACGTAAAACTTGGTTTTTACCCAGTGGGCGTAAAACCTGGTTCTTACGCAGTGGGCATGGAACCTGATTATCTACACCGTCACAGACGGGAGACAAATTATCACACTTAGAGAGCGATGCCGAAGTAAGGACCGCCTCGTTATGAATGGGAGCCCCTACGACAGGAAAGGGAAGAATTCCCTTGTTATCAGAAGCAACAGAGAGATCAGCAGCTACTTTGGACTTTGGGATCCAAACTTTTCGTGCTTTGCGAGACTTTTGAACATTGGAGCAGCGAGAACCACCCCCAGTTCGGAGCATTTCTTCGTAGGCAGTCTGGTCGAAGTGCACAATCAGAGTCTTCTTGGTCGAACCGACCGAAACATCATCATATTGAGCAATTGCCTCCTCGTCAAAGGAGAAGGTCGTCCCCAGCAGAGTCGCCATTTTTGTTTCACTTAACAAAATGCCTTGGAGAAATTGGCTTTTGAAAATAAAACAAGAAAAAGTACAAGAAGTACAAATTTGATTCTGGGGAAGTATTGCTATGGAAGTCTGATTCGTAAATGATCACTTTGTTCGTTGGACCATATGATGATGATAAAGATCACTACTTGAAGTAGAACAACTGGAAGAACTAAGTCACCAGAAAGGTATCGACGCACTTGGGCACTGATGGCGAGGTCGAATGCTTTCCTGCTTTGCTTCACTCTGTTCTGAAAGAAAAGTTGAAGAAGAATGCTCTGGAGAATCAAAATCTCTAAGTTCTGATCTCTGTATTCTCTCCTCTCTCTCCGCTGTCTCTGTCTTGTGAAAAATAAGTCTATTTATAGACTTGGTCTCTTGTGCGTAAAAACTCAGCAAAAGTTACATCTTTACGCTAACAACTGCCACCCATGATCGAAGCCATCCGCTGCATTTATTGACGTGTGTCCCATCACTTCAGTAAGAATAGGATACATGTACACACGTTCTTCGAGAAGAATGGCATGAAAGCCACGTAAGCAAACCACGTTCCAAACTGGTGGAGGAGAATAGGGCATAAAAATAGCCCCAATGTACTCTGAGCGTAAACTAGTAGATTTGGCGTAAAATAGCCCTGACATAGACTTTCCGCGTAAAGTGGTTATTAAATAACCTTGAGCGTAAAAGCAGCTCAAATAGACTTTACGCACACGTCGAGTGTTGAGCGTAAAGGCTCGTATAATCTTCGTGCGTAAAAGAAGCCGTAGTGTGAGCGTAAAGTAGCTTAATCCATACACTAAACGACAACATTGGTCTCTGTGTAAAAATAAATCCCTTTGTGATATATGCCATCATTAATATCTCCATGTCAGAGTTTGCATTAAATGCGAGTTTTGACAGCTTTGTCCAGCGTAAAAGTGACTGCTCTGTCCTTGGCGTAAAACCATGGGTGTAGACCCGAGCGTAAAATGATCAGCCTGCTTAGGCGTAAAGCGAGATGAGTGCATTGGTAGTGCACGAGTCTCGACTCATATTTACTTATTTCTGTCTCCATCCATTGCTATGTTAGTTATTGCTGGTTTTAGTTCATAGTTTGGCCTCCTTTGTGGTACTTGCTATTGGGGATCTGACCCCACTGGTTTTGTTTGACCAGCTCTGATAGAGGAGCCCAGAGGATCTTCCGTACCATCTACTTGACGGTGACTACCTGGAGCACCAGAGTACCTTAGTGGATTTTCCTATATCATTCTTCCACTAGTTATGTACATTATTTTTTGTGGCATTTAGCCTCCGAGCACATGTTTATTTCGTGTTTTGGATCCTGACATTTAGCTTACGGGCCTAAACATAATTTGCGTATTTCAGACTATAGCTAGAGCTTATCATGTATGACTATTACTCTTGCTTGTTCTTCACTTTGTGTTACTAGCTTCATGATCATCCATGTATATCTAGTTTGGGACGCTTTACTATTTTATGTCTGATGATCATACTTCTTGTACTTTACATATTTGTCTGTGATTGAGATACCTAGGATTGCTTGACCTAGGATTGATTGTTAGATTGTAATAGTAACCCCCATGTCTATAAAGCTTATACGATATTTTAGGGTATTGTAGTACTTTGGAATACGTAGCTGGCCTGGTCCGTCCCTGCTTGCTAGTATTCTGGTTCAGGGGCGTAACATAGGTTTTAGTGGTGGCCCATACATGTCTGATTTATCAGATATGTGAGGGTTACTGATATTTAGATATCTCAGTCACAATTCTTCCTTATTGATATCCTTCGTATTATTCTATATCTCTAATCCTTTGACCTGATATCTACCTTGATCGTTGATCTTTCTTGTTCGCTCGATTTGATCCGTGTGTCCTTTAACATTCAGGGGCACTGTTCTTAATCCTTTCGATCATCTTGTTTGGGTTCTGTCGATGAAAGGTTAATAATCTTCTGTTAGGTCAGTTTTGGAGGATCAGTCTCAACATTTAGGAGCAGAGTCGAGAGTCGAACTGAGCGCAGTGATGTCCGTCCATCTCAATCAGCCAGATGTGTCCGTGCAGTCAACAGTCCGAGCAGAGGTAGTATCAGATCATCTCGATGTGCATGCATTCCTAGGGATCATGAAGGATATGATGGAGTCACAACAACAACGGGATCTCGTTCTCTAGCAGAGTATTCAGATGTTGATAGACCGTAGTGGACAACGAATACCAGAGGTATTTCAAGCCGAGGACTTGCAGCAAGAAGGAGTACAGATTAGAGCCAGGCAGTACCAGTCATCTAGTCAGTTAGCATATCGAGTCCGACCTACTGTAGAGACAGTACGAGAGCACTAGCATATAGACAGGAGGACTACATCCAGAACTGAGGGTCATAAGAGGTACCATGCACCCGTGTCAGGCTTTTCACCTCGACATCCCTTACCAGTAGCAGCATATAAACATCCACCCCAACACCAGGAGTTATCGGTCATATGTTCCTTCTGTGGAAGGGGAGGGCCCACTCATCTTACTTGTCGAAGGGCCAACTTTCTATGTTTGTCATAAGGATCACCAGACCACATGATAGGGATTTGTCCCCGGAGGAGTTCACCTGGATCTTCATTCTTCCAGCCTATAATTACCCAATTCGAGGTACTAACACCAGTTCAGCAGGAGAGCGAGCTCAGAGGCCTTCATCAACACAGTCCCATGTATTCCAGCAGGAGAGGCCTTAGCAGTATATGTAGCCCAGGCTCAGAGATAGAGAGACCAGCAGTATTAGGAAGAACAAGAAGCATGTACCTATTGTGGCAAGATAGGGCATCTTAGATCAGTTTGTTGGGCGACCAATAGGCGATGCTTCCGCTGTGGAGCGGAGGACCATTCAGTTAGCACTTTTCCCTATCCGACATCTCGAGGATGACCAACTACACCATATGTACCATCTCAGCCCTTTCAGTCGCATCAGTCATCACCCCCAGTAGTGGATGAGCAGTTAGGGCCAATACTAGATGTTCAACCATTGGCACTGTATCCTTCGCCATCGCGAGCTCAGAGGGTCAGGCAGCGCAGAGCGCGAGTATGCGCAGTCTCTGGGGCAGCTCTAGTATCGGCATGAGGGTAGTACCTAGGGAGTCTCAGGTACTATCTTTATGGTTTTTTTTCCAGTTATGCCCTTTTGATTTATCCTTCAGTAGCAGGCATGGTAGTGGCAGTATATCTTGGGTTCTTGTCGGCGGCCTTGTATTCCACCAATTTCTAGATTCTAGATTTAAAATGTAGGAGCGCATTTTGTAGAATAGTAAGACCCATAGGTTTTAAATTATAAAATGTAGGAGAATGTAGGAGATTCATAACTCTCCATATATGTTCAAGACAGAACATTCATTTCCATAGAAACTTTCATAGATAATATAATATATCACAATTGTCAAAGATTCTGTAAAGTCAGTCAGAATCACAAACATGAAGTATCCATCACAACTACACAACATATTCAAAACACAAAAGAATCGACTTTGATGAAAACTAGAGCATAACCTCCAAATGAAAACATGAACTAATTAACACATAATCCATAAATTTTTAAATTACCGATACACAATAGAAGTTCTACAAAATTTAGGAAAACTACATCACCACCACAAATACTTTTAAGTTGCTTTCGTCTTTCGAGAATTTCAACATCTATCACAATATTATTATTTTCCTTTGACAGCAGCTCAAAAAATGCACTTGTCTCATGCTTGCAATTCATTACTAAGGGCAAATTTTCCCCAACCTCTTGTAAAAAAGGTGTCTGTCGAGGTATAATTGTACTTGTAGGAGTGCACGACACTAACTGTCCAACATCGACCCTTTGGGTCTATAAGAGTTACTTCACTCAGTTTGTCAAGACAAGTAAACTTTTTAAATGTTGACGGTATATACACCGTCAACATTTGGTTTTGCCTTGTAGCTACAGGCAGTTGCCTGCATTTTGCCTTATAACTTGGCCTTTGGCCTGTGCTTGAGCAGTGTGGACTTCCAGGTTAGGGTGTTAGTTCATGATTAGTATTGTTTAGATATTAGTTTCAGTTAAAGGGTTAGTTTAGATTAGGATATTAGTTTATGTTAGAAGGAATGTGAGAGTTAGTAGATGTTAAAGTAGGATATTAATTTATTAGTTAGGATAGATAGTTTGAGTTAGGATACTACTCAAGCACAGGCCAAAGGCCAAGTTATAAGCCACAGTCCAAAATCTAGCCCTGCCACATGATGCTGCTAATGCTTGCTGCAAATGCAAGCCAAGCATTGTGCTGCTGCTGGGCACCCAAATGCATGCAATTGCCTGCAGCTACAAGGCAAAACCAAATATTGACGGTATATACCGTCAATATTTAAAAAGTTTTACTTGTCTTGATAAACTGAGTAAAGTAACTCTTATAGACCCAAAGGGTCGATATTGGACAGTTGGTATCGTGTACTCCTACAAGTACAATTATACCTCGACAGACACCTTTTTTACAAGAGGTTGGGGAAAATTTGCCCTTAGTAATGAATTGCAAGCAGGAGACAAGTGCATTTTTTGAGCTGCTGTCAAAGGAAAATAATAATATTGTAATAGATATTGAAATTCTCGAAAGACGAAAGCAACTTAAAAGTATTTGTGGTGGTGAATGTAGTTTTTCTTAATTTTTTAGAACTTTTATTGTGTATCGGTAATTTAAAAATTTATGGATTATGTGCTAGTTAGTTCATGTTTTCATTTAGAGGTTATGCTCTAGTTTTCATCAAAGTCGATTCTTTTGTGTTTTGGATATGTTGTGTAGTTGTGATGGATGCTTCATGTTTGTGATTCTGACTGACTTTACAGAATCTTTGACAATTGGGATATATTATACTATCTATGAAAGTTTCTATGGAAATGAATGTTCTGTCTTGAACATATGTGGAGAGTTATGAATCTCCTATATTCTCCTACATTTTATAATTTAAAACCTATGGGTCTTACTATTCTACAAAATGAGCTCCTATATTCTAAATCTAGAATCTAGAAATTGGGATGAGTATCGGAATCGGTATCGGTATTGAACTAATTCTGTTTAGTTTGTCTTACGATACAGATTTTTACAATTAATCTGCAATAAATCATTACTTCGTTGATCGTACATGGATGTACCAGCGGATCCACCTCCTCGACTGTATGTACTTAGTATCGACCGTATCGGATTAGTATCGTTCTATCGGATATGACACTTTGACACGGGACACAACACTTTGACACACACACACACACTTTGACACAGGACACAACACTGACACACACACACACATACTATAACACCTATGTGCTCAAATTTTGGATTCGTGTTAGATTGTATCTCTTTGACACTTTGAAACACACACACACACACACAACACTTTGACACTTTGACACACACACACAACACTTTGACACTTTGACACTTTGACACACATAAGGATAGTTACAATAATTTGATATATAGTAGGGACTTTCTTTAGGTTCGTGACCATAGGAAAGGAATATGATGCTTTTAATTACTTGTGAATGCATTACTTTGACGTATAAAATATACTAATCTTTTGATTCTTGACCAGAATAATAATTGTAACTCCACTAATTAAGTTCATATGACCAAGTTGTTTGTATGATCCATATTTGAATCCCAAGTAACTTGAACTATCGGTTTGCATATATAAAAGATGAAGCATAGAATTTCAGTAATTACTCAACTCCATCTAAATTAATTAGCGAACTAAGACTAGCAATAGAGCAAACTAAGATGTGAACCCTCTTGACTGTTACATACACACAACTACACACACACACCCCCTATTAGCCTTAACATGTATACAATATATGTATAAATGAATGCGAGGAGGAAGTGGTTCCTTTAGTTAGCTTGCTTATTTTACAATATCGATCTTACCAGATGGCACCCATGACCCGAGTAGCGGCACGTCGTTTGAGGGAAACACAGATTACTGAGGTGTCTCCTCCTACTGTTAAGGAGGAAGTGGCACCGGTAGCTAGTGAGACCGAGAGTTCCATTCATCCAGCACCTGCAGTGGAATGACGCTTTCCTCCCGTCGATCCTACTTTTTCAAAGTTTTTGCGTGATGGTATCATTGAGCGTGTGCGTGAGATGCGTGGTCGTCGTTAGTGTAGTTTTATGGATATATTTTATGTTGGACTATTAGTACTTTTTACCAGCTGTATTTGTTTGTGTAGACTTTGGATGTAGACTTTTAATGTGGTTTGCGTTAATTGTTATACTATTGTTTGCGTTGCATTGATTGTAATACTATTGTGATGTACCGGTGTTGAGTGTTCCACCGAAGGGGTCGGCGAGCCCAGGAAGGAAATTTGCTCATGGCTTTTTTGTTATTTATTAAACTGCAGGTAGAAAATGTGGACATTCTGTAATTTTTTAATTTATTTTTAAAAATTAGCGACGTTTACCGACGTTTAGCGATGCAGCACAACGTCGGTAAGCGTCGGTATGTCACCAGGTTTACCGACTCTTACCGACGTAAATCGCGTCGGTAAACGTCCTAGGATTTTCCCTCATCTTCCAAGTCGGTGAACATCGGTAAATACTAGACATACGTCGGTAAATCCTGAAATATTGCCGACGTTTTACATACGTCGGTAAGCGTCGGTAAGAGCGACGATTACAGACGTTTTGTCTTTTAGCGACATGGCTTTTCGCGACCATAGAAAAACGTCGCTAAATTCGTCGGTAAATAGTTTTAGCGACGTTTTTTGCCATTTTAGCGACGTTTTTTGGCGTCGCTAATATGACCCATTCTGGTAGTGAGAAGAGTTATGAGGATATGCGGTACTTCTGATTGTAGTCACGGACTCTAAAGGAAGCCTAGGTATTACTTATTTAACATTGCCCATATATTGACCATATTCCATCAAGGCAGTAGGATGGTCTTAGTCAAACATAACCGGGAACAAGTTGGTACATCGGGATTTCATTCATCGCATAACTTATGCTACGAAGGGATACGGTAAAGGGATTATGGGAGGAGGACTAGTGGATCATGAGATGGATACTACATAATAGGCGTAGGGAACTATTTCATAAAGTTCGGTTTTATAGTCCAAATATGGTGGTATGTATGGATGGGTTTTACTAGGTCTTAATGGGTTCCCTGATTGGACATCAATCGTTGGTTGGATGAACCTTAGATTTTAATATATATTGACTGGACAAGATCCCAATAATAAAACTATTTCTACTAGGTTAGGGTAACCTAGAATAGGTTTCCACCCATGTGGTTGAGCTAGAAGGGCAGTCGGATTGGTTAAATATGTTCTGTAAGCCTTAAAGATGCGTCTTTCGTGACTTTTGCGTTTAAGTAGCACGAGAAGACACAATTGAGTGGCACACTAATGACATGTGCGTAGTGGGCTTCGAGTAGATCACAACCATATATTGGGTCGAAAGGTTTGAGACGAGGTTGAGTCTCTAATTGTAGTCGGGAATTATATTGGTATTATGGTAAGGGTTATAGCTAGTCCTTTTGACCTGAAAGTCGTACCACAAAAATAGAGTACAAGGGGACGTGTTTTAGTGGGACATGATATACCTAGATGAAGGTGGACTCGTCTAGATCTTACATATAAAATTTATTGGGAGGTAACAGCTAGTATCACGCTCCGAATATTAATGTCACGGTCAGGGACACCAAGGATCTAAATAAAGTGGGTGTTTATAAGGCACAAATTTCTATCCTAGTGGGAACCAATTTATCTGTTCAATCGGTAATACTAGTAAATCCTAAAATTTAGAGGCTGACATCCCATATACTTCAAGAATTTATTTTTCGAATTTAAACCAAGACAAAGTTCATGATGAATGGAGTTAGAGCAATTCAAGTCGTGATCACGGGGTAATAGATACCGTGATATGATAAATATGGATCAAGTTTAAAGTTCGTTTTCCAATTTCAAGTAGACGGAAAGTGATTCTGCAATAGCTTTCATGGCCATAGATGATATGGCAAGCTAAGGGTAACATTTTGGGTATAACTTTGGTCAAATACGGACATTTGTCTTTCTTTATTAAGTAAGGGAAAAATATTAAAGAGTTCCACGGAGAGGGAATCGAATGCGAATACGGGGTTCCAAAGGGAATCGAATAATTCGAGAGAGAGTTTTCAAGGCAGTTGCAGATGAGATCCTAGAGTCATCTACATCTCAATCCACATAGATTAATCAGAGGGAGAGTGAACCGAGTGCACTAAGTTTGATCAGACCGTAATACATCGATTCTTACTAGACAATATGTTAGTAGGCGTCCCCAATAAACATATGTCTTGATTCAAGCTTGATAAAAGAGTAAGCTTGCAAAACTAGGCTGTAGTAGCAGCATTGGTCAAGATAGTCAAAATACAAGTATGCGAGATTTTTTTGAAAGGAGGCACAAGTAGTTCGAGTTTTGTAAGAATCGAAACCTTACCTGGTGTTCTTGCTTATACAGTCATCCTACTATCTTCTTATCCCTAAGGCCTTGGTCGACTAATGGGTTATGGACCTCTAAATTCTATATTCTAGGTAAACCTATTAGTGTCAGTCAATTACCTCGTCAATAGATCACAATGACCACGGAATGCTAGGTTGGGAGACATGCTATCCAACTTACAGAACTTCTACTAGTATTGGCTTTGGATCTTATGGGACATACATGGCATTTTTCTATCCTCTATAGTATCCTAAACTTGTAATCACGTTTGAAGTCATTTTACAGAGAATTATGCCTCGCCCGTATACTCTGGCTGTGGTAAACCCTTGGTTCCGTGATTCAAATGTGATATGCTATCAGATACTCTATCTTACATTGACACAAGGCTAAAGAGGTCAACGACGATATAGTTTTAGCAATGTTCCATAAACTACGATTCTTTGAAATAATTTCAACTCTATGGGTCGTGTCTCGCCTGTGTGCTACTGGCTGCAGTGAACCCACACTCTCCATTCTTCAGTAATTGGCGACAGTGCGCTGTTGTCTAGCCATCGCAATCGTTAAAATTACTCCGACTAGATTCCTAAGAACTTCAAGGAGATGCTAGAGATTTGTTATGACCCGCACCCTAGTGTAAGGGCACAAAAAGTGGATACGTCCAGCCTACGCCGCAGTGTCGGCGGTAGAATGCTGTCCTAGGTCACATACATCTAATAGTTTAAGGTATATTGCACAGTTATACTCTCCGAATCAAGGAACAATATAAAGTACAAATCTCAATCATAGCTAAGGAAGATGTACGATAAGATAGATAGGAATATCAACAGAATCCACAGATGAAATACAATAAGAGAGAGAAGCCAAAGTGTCTAAGATAAATATCTAACAACTCAACAAATCCACATCATCACAAAATCTCAAATACAAATATCCAGATGAGATACGACTGAAATAAAATAGCTAAACTATGGGGGTGTCGTCAGCAGGTAATGGATCCTGCTGGAGGTCCAAGTCACATGTGTCCTCTAATAATGCCCCATAGTAGGTAGTAAAACACGCCTCATCCTCTTCCTCTGTAATATTTTCAACAGGTCCAGTCAGGACAGGAGCGAGCACAGTACATCTCACATAGTTCATAATGTGTTAGAAAATATAAACATGCAGAAGAGTAAGATACATAAATGACTGTAGGAATTATAAGATATAAAAGAGATGATTGTAATGTAAATATCTTCTATAGGTAGAGAACTAATAGTGAACTAGTGATTTAGAGTACAAGATAGACATGTGAACGGCTTGATAATAAACATGAAAGTTTATACATGACTACACTACTTTGAAATTGTCCACATGACTATTTATACTCCCCCGTCCCCAATCAATACACAATGATCCAATCAAGTTATGTTATTATACATTACTTCATATGGAGCTCATAAATGAGTGTACGTGAAGTTCATACATGAGGGCTCACTGAACATGAGAGTACATGATTCATATGAGTATACACGTATGATGAAAGCACAGGAGTACATGATGAAAGTGAAACGCACATGACATGACGTACCCGATGCTTCCGAGGGGGATAACATCGCATGAAGAGATCCATATAGTACCAATCCGTGATAATGTCGTGACAGCATTAAGTAAAGTAAGCTAAAGCAGGAATATAAGTTCTAGCAAGTTTGAAACGGTCAGAGAATGTACTCACCTGATATCTGAAAGTCCGAAGTGAACATACTGTCTAAGGAGAGGTGTCTGACTCCTATTTAGAACAACATAAGTCACAACATGTCAAGAATGATAATATTGAACATTACAATGCATTCTACATGATATTTGGGTCAATCTAGACTAAAGTCAACCTTTTGTCAACTCTAGTCAACTATACTAGCCAAACTAGGTCAACTAGGTCAAGTCCCAACCCAGACAAGTCTCACTAAGCCTAACCATGTCTATCCTAGCATTCACATACAACACAAGGCACTATATACATCACTTTTGTAGTAACCTTATTTCCTTAAATTTTGAATATAAGTGGGAGATTATTAGGGTTATATACTAAAAGTATCACTTTTGTAGTAACCTTATTTCCTTAAATTTTGAATGAGAATCATATGGGCAAATGTTTGCATATTGTATTTGTTGCAAGTGTTAATGCAAATGTCTGATATTCTATAGTGTAGATAATATGGTGTGTGGTGTCACACAGAAGATCATATTATGAGTTCCCTATGGAGTATATAAATAGTTCACAACCTAGATGGACTTGGACAATCTATTGGAAAGGTTGTAGTATAATCTGGTATTAGTCTATCTTGACTATAGGTTTACACTAGTACACTTTGTGTGTATTGAACAGGACCACTTGAGGTTGTTCTCTTTGTACTGACTACATAAGAGAACAAATACCTCTGTTATTATGGATGCTTGTGCTCTTAATCCGGATATAATAATAGACATGTATATGCAGTGTGTATTCCTTTGACTCATAAAAGAGTGAGATTCATTATGGATCAACAACCTCTATGAATTAGGTAATAACATTGTATGTATGATGGGTTATTGATTATAAATAGAATCCATGTCCCGATACACCGGGTTGATGATATCCCCTTAAGGAGCTCATAAGGATTGTCATGTAAACCCTGCAGGTGGATTATATCGGACATGACAAATAAAGTTGAGCGGTACTACTTAAGGATAAAAGATGTCGAATCAATATAGTTGTCAGTAACTTAATTTGATCGACGGACATACGATATCTTAACATAGGGAGCCAAACGAGCATATAATAAAAGGAGCCCACAAACATAATTTGGGATTTGGAAGGTAGTGCAACAATAGCTCATTAGTGGATCGAGCTATTGTTAATGGGCCTGGATTGTGTGTTCGGACTGAACACGGGATATCCAGATCCGTTAGGAGGCCTAACCCTAATTTCTCCTCATGGTCCCTGTCGTAGCCTATATATATCCTCTATTCTCTGGCCGCCAGATTACTGATCAGAAATTTGAAACTTTCTCTAAATTCGTAATTTACGTAAGAAGAGAAAGAGAGGGCTGCCAAGAAGAAGAAAAGGTTGGGAGATCGTCGCCCACACGACGTCCAACTCGAGGAAGGAATACGTGCAGAAGATCTTGGGGCCGTCCGCTCGAGATTGCCAGAAATTACTTGTCTCTTTTCTGTCGCAGGTATAATTCGTGAACCCTAGTTTCCGCCTATGAAGGGTTAGAACACGTATTAGATCTATTTAACTTTCTATCGATCAATACGCACACCAAATGAAGGGTCCTGGGAATCCCCAGTTCCATCAATTGGTATCAGAGCCACTTTGGATCCACGTATTGATTGATACGTCCATGTTGTCCAATAAAACCTGTGCTGTGTTATAGTCGGTAGATGTAGATCTGTTCTAACTCGGTTTTGCAGGCATCTTAGATTCAACTATTATGGTCCAATGCATGTTTTTGATTGTGTTGTTTAAACCATGAACATGTAGTGTATGTTGTTGTTGCTGTGGATGTAACTAAAATCACGAGGGTTGATCGTGCTTATTATTTTAATTTTTCAATCTAGATTATGTGTGAACTCCTTCGGGAGGCATAGGATTGATGTAATTTTAATTATTTTTTATCAATCGTGATGGCGGTGGTGGTTGTAGTAGAAAAACTCTTATTATTAAATAACTAAGTGGGAGAGGATATTTATTTAGTATAAATCCTATGGTCTCCATTGCTAGTTTGTAGGTGATATAATTATACTTGCGTGTTGGCTTTAGTGCTTCCTCCATATCGGATGAGTATAATTATGGATCACCAGTACAAACTTCCTTAGGGATAATTGTAGAAAGTTACCTAGTATATGTTCACTTTTCCATTTGAAGGAACTCATTACAAGGTAATGGACTTAGTATTAAGTAATGGTATACACTTAGATACAAATAATGGTATCCTCCCCATCGGAGTCACTGCTATTATTTGTATGACCAGAGCAAGACCAGCATATTAATTTTATTTGTCATAAAGTTACGTTGACATGATAGTAAAATTAATAAGAAAAACCTACTTGAATAAAGTTGAATTGGTATAGGTCCACACTATTGTGGCATGCTAAATTCATGGTGTTCAAGGTGTTGGTGAATTTCTTATTATTGTTTTGAGGGAATCAATATTTAGTTAATTCAAAAAGTTTTTTGCCCTACATAATTTTATTTATGTGATTCTCAGGATTTAAAAAAAATGGGTTCTTTCAGTCCACTTATGGTGATTCTTAAAGAAAATAAGGTTACTGGACCTAATTATATTGACTGAAAACGTAATTTGGACATTGTTCTGACTGCTGAGGAGTACAAATATGTACTTGTTGAGGAATGCCCACCTAAGCCTGATGCTAACTCTGATGAAGAGTCCAAAGAGGCTTATAAGAAGTGGAAAAAGGCAGATGAGATGGCGCGGTGTTACATTCTGGCATCTATGTCAAATGTACTCCAACATCAGCATCAGGCCATGGCCACTAATTATGACATGATGTATAACCTCAAGGAACTCTTCGGATGTCAGAGTAGAGCAGCTAGGCAGTTTGCTATGAAATGTTTGATGAATACAAAAATGGCTGAGGGTACACCAGTAAGGGATCATGTTCTCAAGATGATGGGTCATCTAAATGAGATGGAGATCCTTGGAACTGAAATCGATGGGGAATCCCAGGTCGATATCATTTTTGGGACTCTGCCTAAAAGTTGACAATTTCTGCCTTAATTACAACATGAACAAAAGGTTGTATAGTTTGGCAAAACTTACAAAAGAGCTACAGGATGCTGAATCTCTCTTTAGACAGAGTGGTCATGTTTTTGTTTCTGAAAAGACTTCTACTTCTAAGCCAAAAGGCGGTAAGAAGAAGAATAACATTCAGAAACAGGCAAACTCAGCTAAGAAGGGCATGGGACCTCAAGGCGCGGTAAAAAAGCCGAAAGGTAAATATTTCAAGTGCAAAGGGTCAGGACATTGGAAGACTGATTGTCCACTTCTCAAACAAGGGAACAAAGAAGGTATATCTCATTTACTAGTAGTTGAAACATGTTTAGCGGTGTTATCTACCGGCACCTGGTGTTTAGATACAGGAGCCACTAATCATGTCTGCAATACATTGCAGGGGTTCCAGAAAACCAGACGGCTCAGTGATGGAGAGATATGCTTGTTCATGGGTGATGCTACAAAAGTATCGGTCATTGCATTAGAGATGTTATTTTATCTTTTGGTAGAAATAAGTCTTTGACATTAAGAGATTGTCTTTATGCACCTTCACTTAGAAGGAATTTAGTTTCTGTTTCTATGTTAGTTAAGGATGGATATTCAGTTTATTTTAATGACAATATTGTTATTAGAAAGAATAAACATTTTATCTGTTCTGGTGCATTGGTTGATAATTTGTATGTCATTAATCCTATTTCGCCCATAATACAACTTATGGAAATGAATAATATGTCATCTAACTTAAATAAGAGAAAGGAACCTTCTTCTATGAACCAAACATATCTTTGGCACTTACGATTGGGGCATATTAACCTAAGAAGGATTCAAAGACTAGTTGAAGATGGACCTTTGAGTTCTTTGGAAGTGGAGGCACTACCAGTCTGTAAATCTTGCTTGGAAGGTAAAATGACCAAAAGGCCTTTTATGGCGAAGGGGTATAGGGCTAAAGATGTGTTGGAATTGGTTCATTCTAATTTTTGTGGACCCATGACTATCCAAGCTAGAGGTGGCTTTGAATATTTTGTCACATTTATTGATAATTATTCATGGTATGGATACATTTATTTGATGCGTCGTAAGTCTGAGTGCTTTGAGAAATTCAAAGAGTACAAGGCTAAAACGAAGAAACGTCATGGAAAATGTATCAAGTCATTACGATCAGATCGTGGTGGCGAGTACCTCTTTGGAGAGTTTAGGGATTAATTATCAGAGGCTGGGATTTCATCCCAATTGACTGTACCTGGAACGCTCTAGCAGAATGGTGTAGCCGAAAGAAGAAATAGAACTCTTATGGAGATGGTTAGATCAATGATGAGTTATACGGATTTGCCAGATTCGTTTTGGGGATATGCCTTAGAGACTGCAGCTTATATTTTGAACTTGGTTCCTTCTAAGTCAGTACCTCTTACTCCCACAGAGCTGTGGATTGGACGTAAGCCTAGTCTGAAACAAGTTCGCATTTGGGGTAGTCCAGCACATGTGCTGAATGGGAAAGCAGATAAGTTAGAATCTCGTACAGAAGTACGCTTGTTTGTAGGCTATCCAAGAGGAACGAAAGGAGGTTTGTTTTATAGTCCTAAGGATCAGAAGGTCATTGTTAGCACCAATGCCCGATTCTTAGAGAAAGACTATGTGATGAACCATAAACCCACAAGTAGAGTTGTTCTAGAAGAACTGAGACGTGAGACACCAAGTACTTCAGTACCAACAGTACAAGAGGATAAACCACAAATAACTGCACAACGTGTCACAAATGTTACACCACAACCGATAGTGCCTCGTCATAGTAGGAGGGTTGTGATACAACATGATAGATATATGTTCTTGGAAGAGTCGTCAGACTTCGACCCTGAGGAACAAGATTATGATCCCTGTACCTACAATGAAGCACTCCAAGATAAAGATGCAGAGTCTTAGCAAAAAATAATGATATCTGAAATAGAATCTATAGATTCTAATCAGGTCTGGGAGCTTGTAGAACCACCCATTGGTGTAAAAGCCATTGGATGCAAGTGTGTCTATAAGAGAAAAAGAGGATCAGACGGTAAGGTTGAAACCTTTAAAGCTCGGCTTGTAGCAAAAGGTTTTACTCAAAGAGAGGGTATCGATTATGAGGAAACCTTTTCTCCTGTGCCATGCTTAAGTCTATCCGGATTCTTTTATCTATTGCAGCTCATCTCGATTATGAGATTTGGCAAATGGATGTCAAGACAACTTTCCTTAATAGAAGTCTTGAGGAAGATATCTATATGAAGCAACCAGACGGGTTCATTGAAAAGGGCCAAGAGCATCTTGTTTGTAAGCTCAAGAAGTCCATTTATGGACTTAAGCAAGCTTCCAGATCTTGGAACATATGTTTTGATCAGGTGATAAAATCCTATAGATTTGATCAATGTCTGGATGAATCATGTGTATACAGAAAGTGTGACGGAAACGTGGTGGTGTTCCTAGTACTTTATGTGGATGACATCTTGCTCATTGGAAATAATGTGAAGGTGTTATCTGATATAAGGGTATGGTTATCCAAACAGTTTGATATGAAGGACTTGGGAGAAGTAGGTCACATCCTTGGGATCAAAGTTCTACGAGATCGCAAGAAAAGGATGTTGAGCTTATCCCAAGCTTCCTATATCGATACTGTACTAACTCGTTTTAGTATGCAAAATTCTAAGAAATGTTTATTACCTTTTAGACATGGAATTGCTCTATCAAAGGAGCAGTGTCCGAGGACACCTAAAGAGATAGAGAACATGAAGGCAGTTCCTTATGCTTCAGCAGTAGGAAGCTTAATGTATATAATGCTATGTACGAGACCAGACATCTGCTTTGCCGTAGGCATGGTCAGCAGATATCATTCTAACCCAGGACAAGAGCACTGGACTGCCGTAAAGCATATTTTGAAGTACCTGAAAAGGACTAAAGAGTATATGCTAGTTTACCAGGCAGATAGTTTAGTTCCCTTGGGGTATACAGACTCAGATTTTCAGTCAGATAGGGATTCCAGAAAATCTACCTCAGGTTATGTGTTTACTTTGGGAGGTGGAGCCATTGTGTGGAGAAGTATGAAGCAAAAATGTATTGCTGATTCCACCATGGAAGCCGAGTATGTGGCAGCCCTCTGAGGCAGCCAAAGAAGCAGTTTGGCTCAGAAACTTTCTGTTAGACTTGGATGTGGTACCTAGTTTGTCTATGTCTATTACACTTTATTGTGATAATAGTGGTGCAGTTGCAAACTCGAAGGAACCACGAGCCCATAAGACAGGCAAACACATTGAGCGTAAGTACCACCTAATACGAGATTTCGTAAAGAAAGGAAAAGTTGCTATGATCAAGATAGCATCAGCCGATAACCTAGCTTATCCCTTTACAAAGAGCTTACCAGCTAAGGCTTTTGATAGTCATATTGAGGGAATGGGAGTCAGATGTGTAGCAGCATGGCTTTAAGTATAAGTGGGAGATTTGTAACAGTATACTGAAAAGCAATGCTTTGAGTATAAGTGGAAGATTGTTAGGGTTATATACTAAAAGCATCACTTTTGTAGTAGCCTTATTTTCTTAAATTTTGAATGAGAATCATATGGGCAAATGTTTACATATTATATTTGTTGCAAGTGTTAATGCAAATGTCTGATATTCTATATTATAGATAATATGGTGTGTGGTGTCACACAGAAGATCATATTATCAGTTCCCTATGGAGTATATAAATAGTTCACAACCTAGATGGACTTGGACAATCTATTGGAAAGGTTGTAGTGTAATATGGTATTAGTCTATCTTAACTATAGGTTTACACTAGTACACTTTGTGTGTATTAAACATGACCACTTGAGGTTGTTCTCTTTGTACTGACTACATAAGAGAATAAACACCTCTGTTATTATGGATGCTTGTGCTCTTAATCCGGATATAATAACAGACATGTATATGCAGTGTGCATTACTTTGACTCATAAAAGAGTGAGATTCATTATGGATCAACAACCTCTATGAATTGGGTAATAACATTGTATGTATGATGGGTTGTTGATTATAAATAGAATCTATGTCCCGATACATCGGGTTGATGATGTCCCCTTAAGGAGCTCATAAGGATTGTCATGTAAACCCTGTAGGTGGATTATATCCGACATGACAAATAAAGTTGAACGGTACTACTTAGGGATAAAAGATGTCGAATCAATATAATTGTCAGTAACTTAATTTGATCAACGGACATACGATATCTTAACATAGGGAGCCAAACGAGCATATAATAAAAAGAGCCCACAAACATAATTTGGGATTAGGGAGGTAGTGCAACAATAGCTCATTAGTGGACCGAGCTATTGTTAATGGGCCTGGA
>JANAVB010009596.1:5058250-5128250 GCA_029216955.1 Iris pallida
ATATTAGACGTGTAATGTAGAAGATTCATTGTTGTATGGAAATGACAGTATTAAACGTCCTCTGCGTCCTCATCTTCCTCTTCCTCCTCATCTTCGCTTTCATCTATTTCGTTTTTCTCTTCGGATACTTCAACCTCCAACGGTGAATGACCCTCAGCAGTCTTGCCTTAAACTTGAAGCCATTAACGACATAGCCTAACAGTACGGAATGAGTCTCATAACCAGAATATAGAGGAGTACAGAAGGCCCCCTCTCTGACCCCCCCCTCTACTTTCCTGCTTCTCATTCGACTCTCTCATATGATATTCATCTCAACCAAAGAGTAGAGAAGTGTGAAAATATTAATATTAACTAAGGATCGGTATCACCATGAATCTCATGGCTTGTTCTACCAGAGCATAATATAAAACCAAACGTGTGAATCAGAGCTTCACATTCTAATATTGTGAATGTGAAGCTCTGCTTCACGTTTGGTTTTATATTATGCTCTGTTAGAACAAGCTATGAGATTCATGGTGATACTGATTTCGATACTGATTCTTGGTTAATATTAATATTTTCACACTTCTCCACGCTTTGGTTGAGATGTATATCATATGAGAGAGTCGAATGAGAAGCAGAAAAGTAGAGGGGGGGTCAGAGAGGGGGCCTTCTCTACTCCTCTATATTCTGGTTATGAGACTCATTCCGTACTGTTAGGCTATGTCGTTAATGGCTTCAAGGTTAAGGCAAGACTGCTGAGGGTCATTCACCGTTGGAGGTTGAAGTATCCGAAGAGGAAAATGAAATAGATGAAAGCGAAGATGAGGAGGAAGAGGAAGATGAGGACGCAGAGGACGTCTAATACTGTCATTTCCATAAAACAATGAATCTTCTACATTACACGTCTAATATTGTTATTTTGTTTAATCCCTAATTAATCTCCATGTTTCCATCAATCTTACCAGATGGCACTAAAGACCCGAGGACGTCGCTTAAGAGAGGCACCTTCTGCTGTTGAGAAGGTAGTGCAACCTCCTGCTTATGCAAGCATTTTAAGGTAATCAGCATTATTCTAGATTTCCGAAAAGATCTATAACTCTGATAGGCCTAAAAGACTTGGCATAAGTAAATTTAATTTTCAACACTGACCTATCTGCTACTAAGATATCTTATATATATCCTTCTAGCTAGGATACTCACTCTATACCGATATCTTAAATTTGATTTTTAACACTTACCTACCGCCTAGACACCGCCTAGACGCCTAAGCGATCAATATCGATACTCATAGAAATAGTTTGATACTGATACCGATACCGATTCGTAAGATAAAGTAAACAGATTTGTAATTAAAAATATATAGTCCTTATAGTTCTCCTTATGAGAACAGGATAACATTGCGCTGTCAAGATCAAGTTCCTAGCCCAATCAGAATAACATTGTGTGTATAGACAAAGAGTGATATGGTGAGGGGTGTATGTGTGTGTGTTTCAGTCAAATGTGTGTGTGTGTGTGTTAAGGGTGTGACAGTAAGAATGAAAAAGTGAGAGGGTTTGTGTGTGTCCTAGTTAATGTGTGTGTGTGTTAAGGGTAGGTTATGTACAGGCGAGAGCCTCAAGTTATAGGTTCAGTTATTCTCAGGTTTATGGCATATAAGGGTGTAACAGTACATACATTACTCATGCAACATAGATAACTATATTTGTATCCATTTGAAAATGTTTTTGTATCCTATATATGTATCGTATATGTATCAGTATCCGTGCTCATAATTGTGCAACATAGTATGTCATCTTCGTCTAAGTGGTCAAACTAATATAAACTATTAACTTGATAGAAATAAAGAAGATACTAGTAGTTCATAAAGAAAATTGCTATATAAGAAATGTACAATATAGCATGTCATGTGACACGTGTAAAACTTAAGAGGATATCTCCAATATTAAGAAAATACTTGCAATAGAGAATAATAGAATATTTAGCTCCTAACACATACATGCTTAATACAGCTGATTATTTGCTGGACCACAAGATCAAAGTTTTTATCAATCATAGAAGTTTATAAAGTAGAAGAACAGGTTACAGCTAAACACAATCTCAAAGTGTTCTCAGTAAATTGCTATTTTCAGATAACAACAAAAAAATGATGGGCGGTACACAATCCTTGGTAAATTTCATATATCAAACTAAGATCACTGTATAAATATAACATAAGTGCAATCCCGCGGTGTAACGCCCTAGAACCAGAATACTGGAGAGCGGGGGCATACATAGCCAGCTACGTATATTGAAATGGAATCCACCTCGCTATATGGTCACGGCTGTCTAGATACATGAGGGTTTAACTACAAGCCATCAGTCTCTTATGGTCATGAACAAGCCTATTGTCTCAATCTCATATAAGAAATAGCTGTTACAAGATGTTAGAGCATCAAATATACAATAGTAAGGTGTCCCATACATTACATATTTGGATGATCATGAAGCGAGTCGTACAAAATGTGAAGACTAGCAAGAGTTTCAGTCATACATGATCAACCCTAGGATTCGTCAATCATGTTATAGCCCGTAGGCAGACAGTAAGTAAAGTGCATTACGAGCTAACACGTGCTCGCCGGCTAAACGCCTCAAAAAAATATTTTTACAATAAAGTGGAAGAATAAAAGGGAAACCCGCTCGTTGCCTTGGTTACGCCTGGTGGTCACCATTTGGCTGGAAGGTAGGGAGATCCTCTGGAGCTACTCCGGTATTTGGCCATACAAAACCAGCTAGGTCAGATCCCAGAAAGAGCAAGTACCACAAAGGAGGCTTCACTTAAGAACTAAAACCAGCAATTAGCATAAAACATAATAACACATTGAAACTGGAGATATGGAAAAATCATGATAATATACAATAAGATAACCATGGGACTATTCCGATAACCAAGTTACAACCCTTAAACCAAACAAGGACCGGGGTTGTAACCCTTCATCTGAACGGAACTTGGTTTTCCACCACTTATCGATAAAATAAAACACAAGCAATCAGGTCATGCTACAATCTTCTACAGGATCAGGATAAGACTAGACTGGGTCAGACTCGATCCAATCAATCATGGCCAAGCAATAAGTATGGCTTGATACTTTAACTAACTAGGGTTATCACAGGCCTAGTTACTAGCAAGATGCAATGAGATATTCCAACAACCACAAGCCCTGCAGACCATCCAGGTTCTCCAGGTCAAATATCCGTTCATGAAGGGTGCAACACATGACAGTGTGCTGGAAATGTGCCCTACTCGTTGGTAGGCTACAAGTCCACTTGCGCGCCTAGACAACGGGATTGCCTGTAGCTGGAAAATCTCTTTATGACTATTGGGTTATTCTAGTTATTAGCCTTAGTCAATTTTAGTAGGTACCCATGACCGTGGTACTCAGGGGTCCCTGCCCTAGACATGATGCAAGACAATACTGGTTCACTTGTACAAACACAATCGTCCACGGTGTCCAGGCCATTCATTCTTGCCATGTCATGCTAGCCGTCGCAACATCATTCAATAGTTCCTATCAGGCTTGCTTGTCATGTCTTGTGAAGTCATGTCATGTCATGTCAGTTCACTTGTTATATCATGCCATGTACAATTATCAGTCCATTCATGCCAATCAATTCAAGTTACCAAGTCTGTGACAAGAGGTGCAAGAACAATGAAACAAACGGGTGCGTATAGGGCTCAAGCCTATATGCGAATGAAACTACGCTAGGCTAAGAGGCCCTGAGCGTAAAAATGGCTTTACGCGAGCAAGACACGGAGTTAGATAGCTCTACGCGAGCAAGGTTATGCGTGAGCAAGACCAAAGAAAGACCGCTTCTACGCGAACGGGAGCCCTACGCGAGAGGGAACTCTACGTGGGCAAGTCTCTACGCATAGCAAGCACCCTATGCAAGTGAAACTTTACGCGCACGAGCACCCAAGTGAAACTCTACGCACGCAAGGCTTTACGCGAGCGAGGGAGAGTCTTCGCGAGCACGACTCTACGCGAGCGAGAGTGGTCCCTCGCGTAGAGTTCAAGTGAACTCGGCGTAGAAAGGATTACGCTGGCACGCTAAACGTGGGCGTAAAGGGGACACTACGTTGGCACGCTAAACGTGGGCGTAAAACTAAATACTACGCTAGCACGTAAGAACGTGTGCGTAAGAACTTCATCTTCTCCCCTAGGCCAAGACAAGCAGGCGTAAAAAGCTCAAGAGCTCAAGAAAAGCCCCATCTCGGTCAAGACTCAATGGAATCCAACCATTCCAAAACCAAACTTGCATAACATCAGAATGCCTATTACATAGAACTCTTAGTTTCGAAAACAAGCCAGTTTAGTAGATCAAAATCGAGAAATTTGAAAATGTAACAAAAAATGCTAAGTACTAAAGTGTCTTAGAATCTCGTGAGGAAGACAATGGAACAATAAAACTTGAGTTCCTCCATAAAGCAAGTTGCACTTGCCTACGGTAGTGCTCGGTGGAGAAGAAATGAGGAAGAAGAAAAGAAGTAGTAAATTAGTAATGAATGAGGAGAGAGAATGGTTGTTGGGTTAATAAATGAGGGATAGTGGTAGGTAGGGGTTTGCATATCAACCCAAACCGAGCCCAACCAAGCCGAACCCAACCGAACCCAATGCAGGCCAAGGCCAGGATAAACCACATGAACCAGAAAATGCTAACTAACCCACGCCAATGCAAACCCAAGACAAGTCGAACCAGGATGAACCCAAAATAAACCAAGACAAGATTAAACCAGGATCAAGCTAAGCAAGACAAGTCTAATTACGGATCGGGATTCCGTACACGTATACCAAAATACGTAATACGAACTACGGGAGTTACATGCGGCAAGCCACCCCCGCGGCCAGTCCCCCCAACCGCCTCCCACCCTTGCCGGCCAGCCCCCCCGGCAGCCCATCCCCAACCCCCCCGGGGCCAGCCCCCCCAAACCCCCCTGGCCAACCCAACCCCCGCCCCCCGCAGCCCACCCCCAACCCCCCCTCCCGGGGCCAGCCTCCCCGAGGCCAACCCCCCCCCCCCCCCCCCGCTGCCCGCCCCCTCCCACCACCCCCATCCGACCACCGCCAGCACCCCCCGCGGTGACCCCCACCACTTTCAGCTTCACCCGCGGCGACCCCTGCACCCCTACCCCCCCGGCCCACCCCGTGATGACCCCCACCACCACCAGCTTCACCCGCAGCGACAATCAGCCCCCCCCCCCCCCCCCCCGCGGCCAGCACCCCCCTCCCGCTGCCCGCCCCCTTCCACCACCGTCGGCTCCCCTCCGTCCCCCACCGCCACCCAAGATAGAGAGAGAAAGAGTTACCTCGATATATCGTAGCGTCCAAGAGAGAGAGAGAGAAGAGAGAGGAAAAATTGGGAGGAATGAAATTTTCCCTCCGTCGGTTCAACTTAAGCTAGGCTTTTAACTTAGTGACGGACTAGCGACGGATAACATCCGTCGCTACTTAGTCGTTAATCTTACGTAATTTTTTTAAATTTTTCCAACCACTTAGTGACCACTTAGCGATGGACTGTAAGTCCGTCACTAATATCCCATTATCTGGTCGACGGATTATCCGTTGCTAAATAGTCGTCAATTCCCCTGCCAAGTAGTGACATATTCCCATAATTTTTTAACATTTTCCCGCCAATTAGTGACTACCGAGTGACTACTTGTCGACGGGTTTATATTTCGTCGCTGTTTTACCGACGGCGTGCCGACAGATAGGGGACGGATGTTCACCCTTAAAATAAAAAATTTTGGTGCGCGATTAGCTGGGAAGTCGTCGCCAAGTTGTCAGTAATCCGTCGCTACGGACGACGGATTTATTCCGTCGCTAAAATGTCGTCGCCAATTTACTGTATTTTGGTAGTGTAGGGTGTACAATCATTCTCTTACTATACGAGATCATCTAATCATGTTAAAAATTTATTACAGTCGAAAAAAATTTCAAAACGGTCAAGTACAGAAAACATGCCAAAAGATCAAAACTAAGATTATAATTATCAGTCGCATATAAACTCCAATTAAGGTGAAACAAAAAGATTCTTGAAGCCAAGACAAAGATGTACAACTTCCATATTTTGAGTTTTTCAAAATTCTAGCTACAAAACAGCTTAAACAAGCAAAAACAGTCAAAAATAGCCATTCGTGCACGGACACGCTGCGCGTGCAGGCAAAACTGCCCACGGCGCACGGTGCGCACATGAATGGCGTACGGTCTGCGCACTGCACGCAAAACATACTGCACGTGCGGGCAAAACTGCCTATGGAGCAAGGTGCACGCGGGCACGTGACGAAAAATCCTGCGGGCGCGCGCCGCGCGAGATGCGCTGCATACGCAGGCAAAAATGCCTACGGTGCAAGGACGGTGCACGACGAAAATGCTGTGCGCAGCACTGTTCATCGTCCCGACAGCACCAAAAGGTGTGGAGAACCCATGAACATAAAAAATGGAATAACTTCTTCATACGAAGTCAAAATCAAGTGATTCAATAGCCACAATTGGATAGAATTGAATTTCCCATGACATGAACCATTAGTTTTCGAAAATAACAAAGTTTAAGATATCAAAACCAAAAAAGAAAATTACAAACTTAGATCTACAAAAATATAACCATCAAAATCGAAAACTTTAAGTTCTAAAGAGGCTTAGAATCATGCAAGGAAGAGAATAGAACAAAAAAAATGACAAAAATAATATGTTCAAGATTTGGCAAGATGTACTTGCCTAGGGTTAGGGAATGAGTAAATGAAGAAGAAGCTGAAGAAATAAATGAGAAGTAATGAAGAGAGAGAGAAAAAAATTGGTTTATATACCAACCCTCTCATCTAAAACCAACCCAAACCAAGCCATACCAAGTCAAGTTGAACCAAACCAAATTATACCAAGTCAAGATTAAAATAAGGCAAGGCTAAGAAAGATAAGTCAAAACATGGGTCACCTGACAAATGTCAGAATTTTGTACACGTATACTAAAAATACGTATAATAGAAAATGGAGTGACAGGTATGCCGTCGGTATACACTGGCCGGTCAAGGAGAAAATCTTATAAGTTTGAAAAAAATTTAAAGCGTTCCGAAAACCAAAAAAATATAAAATACAGTACAATACGTATCCGTATATAAATACCGGTGCACTGATACGAGTCTCACAAGTAGGCTGATGTCTGTTAGACAGGGGATTCTGGACAGAGGAAGGGATGGACTGAGCTGAGAGCTTGGCCAGGCAGAGAGGCTGAGGATGTAGGTGAGAGGAGAAGGGTGGAGGGCCAATTGTAATAATTGTAATAACTTTTGGTGCGTCCAAAAGAATAGGGAATGCCCCCTTTAAATAGGATTAGAGGAGCTTGGAGCTCAAGCAAGTGCCATGGGCACTCATGTAATATATACAAAGGAATGAGGGCAATAAAGTAATTTGGGGAGAGGAGTAGAATGTTCAGGAGATGCTAATCACATGGCTTTGTTAGCTATAGCTAACAATTAATTAGTTAGGAAAAGCTAATGACAGCCATGTGCCATATCTAATTATTAGATCATGCCATGAATAATTAGTCATGGCTAACCGTGAATAGGATCAAATCACGATTTAAAATAATTTGGCCTTCGAAAAATCAAATAAAAGTAGGAAGTGGTGAGGCATGCGGCCCGAGTGATCCTTTGGCCAATGACCCCAATCATTTGGGGTTATGTTTAGTATTTGATACGTATTGGATATATGGACATGGCATTGGTTGATACTTAATTGTGCTGCATTGTATCCAATATTTGTCCAACCAAGCACTTAATTGTAATTCAATTGGGATTGGATTAGGACTTGTATCCAAGATGTTGTTGACATAATCGTAACAATAATTTAGGGTTTAGGTTAGAGTTCAAGTTTAAGTTAGAGTTAGGGTTTAATTGATTCAATTGGTAGCTGATTTTCCTAACATTCATTACCATTATTGAATCAGCTTATGGAGAATCCTCAAACATCGTCACAAGATGCATCATTTTGGATTTTTGAGATATGTAAAATGATCAACTAGAAAAGGTCTTTTGTACCAATGTTTTGATCAGGGGTGGACCCACGTTAAAGGGACTGGGGGCCCAGGCCCCCAGTGGAAAAGTGGGAATTTTTGTTAAAAAAAGAAGTTATGTCAATATCTCCGAAGAGTAGGGGGCTAGGGGACGCTTGAGCATGATGGCTGCTACTTCCATGACGCCATGGCCCATCCTAATGAATAATGATCCTATCCTTTACCACCAAAAGTCTACACGTGACTTCTTTCAAAAAAAAACAAAAGTCAAAGCTGCCAAATCCTACAGTATTCTTGTGCTTGTTGATGTTTCCTTCTTTAATCCTTTCTTTTCATCCACCCATACACACACAAGTTACAAACTTATTACCAAAAAAAGGAAGTCTCTTCGTTTACTATCGGACCTGCCGAGGATTTAAGGACTAACGGAACGGAACGGAACTGTTGTTGGACAGCTGGCGCCTGAAACCTACTACAAAGATAAATTTTAAAATCATTTTAGATCAAAATCATAAGCAAAATCAAATTAAAAAATTATGTCTATGTTTTTATTTGGAATTAATTTTATGAATTTGTTAAGTCTCTAATTGAGAAATTATTTATATGTTTATATTTGTAGAATTGATTTATGGAAGTGAAAGTCTGGAAAGATTTTTTAAATGAAAATTATCGACGAGGTTGTCTGTATGTTCAATTCAATTTGTCGAATTGAAGTGGTATGTATGTTCAATTTTTAATTATGCATTTTGTTCTTATATGTGCAATTTTCGGAGACAACGCCTCCGAATTCCTTTATGATTGTGCCCCCAGTAGATTATCATCCTGGATTCGCCACTGGTCATGATCATCTTAATATTAGGGATTATCGTATTAGTTACTATATATGTTCAAATAGTGATAGTGATAGACCTCGAGGTATTCTACTTATGTTGGTAAAATTGTTGCTTTGAGGAGTAAGAAGTTGACAATGGCAACGAAACCCAGCATCGAAGATAGAATACAGGACCATAGCTCGTACTGTTTGCCATATGGTGTGGCTACGAACTGTTGGAGTGGGTGGGGTTTCCAACCTATGTGAAGAATACCCCGAAGAACGACGAGCGCCATCCATATGTCGGAGAAGCTCGGGGAGTGCATGGATCCTATTTTGGAACATATATGGTAAGGTAATATATGATTGGATTTTCATATTTACTTTGATTATATATTTATGATTGGACCCTTCATATAGTATTTTTCTATATAATTGGGCTTCCAATTATGGCAAGCCAATTATGATTGGATTTCCATTAAATATATGATTGATGCATATTGGAAGTTTTCATATATATTGGCCTTCCATGTATAGATTACCAAGGGATTATAAAAGGGTGATGCATGCTAGTTGAAAAATCATCTCAAAACAAGAGTGCTTTATAATCTTTGAGAGAGAGAGAGAGGATTAAGGACTATTGTGAAGGAGAGATTACTTCAAATAATTTTTAGATCTCTTGTTCTTCGGAGTCCGCAATCAAATTTTTTTTTTCTTTCAAGTGAGTTGTGGTGATCCGTGTTGGATCGGGAGGAGCTTGTAGAGGGTGTATTCTTTTTATTCCATTAGTGGAGGTTCTTCTGGGTTGGACTCCGATCGTCCCGTGGTTTTTTTGCATGGGTTTTCCACGTCAAAAATCTTTGTGTTTGCAATTGTGTTTGGCATTTTTTGGTTTGTGGCTTTTGCTCGATTCTTTTGCAGGACTTTCCAGTTTGGGGGAATAGTTTTTGCGCTTCATTCCCAACAGAGTGGTATCAGAGCTTTGGGTTCAAAGAAGTGTTAGGAGTTGACAGTCAAACCAGGAAGCAAAGATGGATACGAAGTCGGTTCCATGGTGAACCTAAACGGTACTAACTACCATTATTAGTGGAGCAAGATGAAGGATTTGCTATTTGTCAAGAAGCTACATCTTCCAGTATTTGCATCCGAGAAGCCCAGTGACAAATCCGATGAGGACTGGAACTTCGAGCATATACAGATGTATGGGTACATACGGCAGTTCGTTGACGAGAACGTGTACAACCACGTTGCCAATATTACGCATGTGAAGACGTTGTGGGAGAAGCTTGAATCTTTGTACACGAAAAAGACCAGGGTAAACAAACTGTTCCTGATCCGGATGATGACGGGTTTGCGGTACAAAGATGGTACATCCATTACGGATCACTTGAGTGAGTTTCAGGGCATAGTGGACCAGCTATCCTCGATGGGAGTCAAGTTCAACGATGAGGTTCAAGGACTTTGGTTGCTATGTATATTGCCAGTCTCGTGGGAGACCTTACGAGTATCTATGATCGCTTCTGCTCCGGAAGGCGTAGTCAGTCTGGAGTTTGCCAAGAGCGGGGTACCGAATGAAGAGATACGGAAACGTTCTCAGGGTACTTCATCCATATCCTATCACTCAGAGGCACTAGTTTAGAGAGTCGCAGAAGGGGCAAAAGCAGGGGTCCAGGTGGTGGTAGAGACAAAAGCAGAGGAAAGTCCAAGGGTCGGTATGAGGACTCGGAGTGTTACCATTATGGCAAGAAGTGCCACATTAAGCGGAACTATTTTGCTTGGAAGAGAGAGAAGAAGGGCGACAAGGCAAAGCAAGATAAGAATACTACAGCAGTGGCCTCGATACATGGAGACGATGTGATCATCGTAGGTGATAAGGTTATCACAAACCTCGCCTGCGATAACAATTCTTGGATGGTGGACTCAGGGGCTGCAGTGCACGTATCTCATAACAGGGCACTATTTGTCACTTACACGACAAGCGATTGTGGAGTATTGAAGATGGGCAATGGAGATGTGTCAAAGGCGGTTGCCATTAGAGATGTGTATTTGAGGACGAAGACGGGTGTAGTTCTTATTCTCAAAGATGTTCGTCATGTCCATGATATCTGTTTCAACCTGGTATCGATTGGAAGGTTGGATGATGAGAGATTCTTTAGTCTCTTCGAGAATAGTCAGTAGAACCTTTCCAAAGGTTCGATGGTGGTTTCCAGAGGAATCAAAAAGTTCGGCCTCTACTATATAGAAGGGATCGCATAAGGGACACAAAAGGTAAACACAGTCAGTGATGCGTCTACCAAGTTGTGGTACAGGCGGCTCGGCCATATCAGCGAGAAGGGGATGAGCTACTTGGTGAACAGGAAGGTGGTTCCAGGGCTCAAGTCTACAAAGTTGGAGAAATGCATGCACTACTTAGCTGGAAAGCAAAATAGGGTTTCTTTCCAAAGTCACCCAAGTTTAAGGAAGCCGGTGTTGCTCGAGTTGATTCACTCGGATGTCTGCGGTCCTATGAAGGTAAAATCTATTGGTGGTGCTTCTTACTTTGTAACTTTTATTGATGACTATTCTAGGAAGGTTTGGGTCTATGCCTTAAAGATTAATGATCAGGTGCTGCCCACTTTCAAAGAGTTTTAGGCCTCTGTTGAAAGAGAGACGGGCAAGAAGTTATTGTATGTTCGGTCCGACAATGGCGGTGAATACATTGGTCCCTTTGATACATGTTGCAGAGAGCATGGAATACGACACCAGAAGACTCCGCCTAAGACACCTCAGCTCAATGGTGTAGCAGAGCGCATGAACAGGACACTGATGGAGAGGATGCGATGTTTGCTGTCAAAAGCAAATTTGCCATACAGTTATTGGGGTGAGGCTCTTCTCATAGCTGCTTATGTTATTAATTTATCTCCTAGTACTCCTTTGTAGGGTGATGTGCTTGACAAAGTATGGTACGACAAAGAGCCATCATACAATCACCTACGAGTGTTTGGTTGTAAGGCCTTCGTGTATGTACCGAAGGACGAGAAGTCTAAACTTGAGCCGAAGACGAGGCGATGCGTCTTTGTCGGCTACGGTTGGGATGAGTTTGGCTATAGGCTCTACGACCCAGTGGAAAGAAAGCTCTACAGAAGCAAGGACATGGTATTCATCGAGGATCATATCATGACCAACACTCAGGATTTTGAGACGCCTTCTGAGGCTGAGGAATTGCCTGAGTTAGAGTCATTTTGCTTCGAGCAGTTTCCAGAGGACATCGTAGAGGATCCAGTTATGGGGGAGCCAGTGCATGGAGTTGCTCCCAACCTTGATCATCAGCCTGCTGATGGTAGTCAGGGTGTCCCTCAGGAGGATGAGCATACCGAAGAGGTAGGTCCTGAAGGGGAGAAGACTGTTGGTATACAACTAGCAGCAATGCCTCCACTGAGAAGGAGCGACAGAGATCGTCGACCATCTACGAGATACTCACCGGGTGAGTATGTGCTACTGACTGACGGAGGAGGGCTCGAAAGCTTTACAGAGGCTATAGAAGACGAACACATGCATGAGTGGATGCAGGCTATACAGGAGAAGATGGGTTCCTTACACGCTAATTCTACTTACAAGCTGGTGCAGTTGCCAAAGGGCAAGAAGGATTTGAAGTATCGATGGGTGTTTAGAGTGAAGCAGACGGATGATGCTACTCGCCCTCGATATAAAGCAAGATTGGTAGTTAAAGGCTACGGTCAGTAAAAAGGTGTAGATTATGATGAGATCTTTTCGCCAATCGTCAAGCAGTCATCTATTCGGGTGGTGCTAGCATTGGCAGCCAGTTTTGACTTGGAGGTCGAGCAGATGGACGTGAAGACGACATTCCTCCACGGTGATCTTGAGGAGGAGTTATACATGGAGCAGCCAGAGGGATTCTGTGAGAAGGGCAAGTCATATTTGGTCTGTCGGTTGAGGAAGAGCTTGTATGGTCTGAAATAGGCTCCGAGGCAATGGTACAGGAAGTTTAAGTCGTTTATGGGAGAGCATTGTTATGTACGGACGACGTCAGACCATTGCATACTTGTGAGGTACTTTGCCGAGGATGATTTCATCATTTATAGCTCTATGTTGATGATATGCTATTAGTGGATCGGAATGCCACTAGGATAGCGGAGTTGAAGTGCCAAATAGGCGCGGCCTTCTCTATGAAGGATTTGGGTACAACAAAGACTATTCTTGAAATAGAGATCAGCCGAAAGAGAGAGAGAGAGTCCAAGCTGCTACACTTGTCCCAAAAGAAGTACATTCATCGAGTACTTCAGCGTTTCAGGATGGACGGGTCGAAGAAAGTGAGTTGCCCTCTTGCGGCTTACTTTAAGTTCACTGAGGAGCAGTGTCCATCTACCGAGGACGAAAAAGAAGATATGGAGCAGGTTTCATATGCCTCAGCTGTGGAAATCCTTATGCATGCTATGGTGTGTACGAGGCCAAACATCGCTCATGTAGTTGGCACAGTTAGTAGTTACCTTTCAAATCCTGGAAGGGTACATTGGAGTCACTACTAAAATCTGTCAAATCAGCGATATGTCAAGACGTCGCTAAATAGGGAAAATACGTCGCTAATTTCTATTAGCGACGAATTTAGCAACGTTTTCAAGTAGTCGCTATTAACCTAGTCGCTAAACAAGAAAACGTCGCAATACGTCGCTATTGCGACGTACTTTAGCGACGCGGACACGTCGCTAATTTAGCGACTGCCGGCGACATAAAACGTCATCATTTACCGACGTATCCTAGCGACTGGACATGCATCGATGCTGACCTGGCTTTAGAGCCAAATGGCGACGTTCTGCGACTTTTTAACGTCACTAATTACCGACATATAGCGACATTTTACGACGTTCTATATGGCGACGTTTAGTGACGATCAGCGACGGTACTCATTAAAGTTAGCGACGTACTTAGCGACGTTTATATCGTCGCTGACAGTCGCTGAACGTCGCTAATATTAAAAAAATAAAAAAAAATTACAGCATTTACAGCATTTGCAGAATTTGCAGCATTTGCAGAATTTGCAGCACCATTTGTTACAACAACGACGGTGTATCATGAACACAGTATCAAACAACACAAATACACACAATCACGAACACGTTTGAAACACAATCTCATCAATCAACACAGATTTATGAAAATTTGTAACAATGTCAAACATAATGTGTCCACATAAGAATAATGTATGTATAACCACATAAAAGACCCAACAATGGACCATCACACAACAATGTATATGCCGACTATGACTGATCAGGAGGAGCATCACCGCTCCTGGAAAGAAGGTAAGCATAATGCTCCGGTGTAAGAACCACCGACGACGATGAAGGAGGAGGTAATGCAACCGCTGGAGAAGGAGGCAGTGTAACCGCTGGAGATGGGTGCGTCCGCGTCTCCTCTAGGGCTCGGAGTCTGGTGCTGTATTGCTCCATGCAAGTCGCTATCCTGGTAACGGTGTCGTGAATGGACTCCTGTGTCCCCTGTACTTGCTGTACGGTGCGCTCGAGCTCGTCAAAGCGTGCGGTGACCGACGCAGCGTCCTCTTGCGCCTGAGGCCCTTGCTGCTCAGTAATCCTCCTCAGCATATCGTCACGTAGCTCAGCAATATGGTAGACAATGGTCTCCTCGACTCGGGACGACTCGGCCTGTGACGGCTGTGAATGCGCACTGGAAGAGGGTGCCCTGGATGCCTGCGTCGCAACAAATACGCCGTAGGACCCCGTACTGTAGTACGTACCCCTATGAAGACCACCAATAGCGGTCTTCCAGAGCTCGTCCTCTGACTGAGGCGGAGAGGGTTGCGATGTACCAACCCCTTCCTCTGCCTGTGTACTAGCACTCACACGCTCATCACGTAGCCTAACATACTCTTCCTAGAAATCATTGTGCATCTCTATACATCAGTACTTACCTAAATTAGCCTAATAAACGTCTAAAATATTTAATTATTATTAAGTATATGGTTATCTGTATATTCTTCAAGTTGTGTTAAAAATTAACGAAATCTAAATTAGTACTTACATAGCTCTGAGTAGCCCGGTCGTCGATGAGCTTCCCGTCCTTCCGATGGGTGGCCAGGAAGACGGTCACGATGTTTGCGTCCTCACCCCTCTTCACCTGCGTGTTTGTTATATTTTATTCTTTAGTAAAATAGAAAATTATATACTCCTACTATCAATAAAATCTTATGTTTTACAATAAATTACATACCAGACGACGGAAATGCTCCGTCATAGGAATCGATCCACCACACCACTTTTCGGCCATCGTCCTAGCCGCCTTCGCCTTCTCCGACCGCTCTTTGTACTCGGGCTCCTCAAATCGAGCCCTCATCGTGGTCCACTGGTCAGGTGTGATCCAACCAGCAATCTGCTTTCCGGAGCGGTGACGTTTTTTCTGATCGTCAATTGCATCACGGATCAACTTGGCGGCGACGGCAGGAAATTGCCTCTCAATCTGCTCGGCCCGGTGTGGTGGATAAAAATAAGTCCTCTACAAGAATTACAAATTAAAATAATAAGTTCTAAAAAATGCTTAAAATTATATTAATCATACTAAATTAACTATCTTTAGTTACCTTGAAGTAGGCAAACCAGAATGCCTTCCTCTCTTCCGAGGCATCCGAGTAGTTGATCCACGGACCCCCATAGTTGGACCTTGGAAAGGTGCCCAATGCTCTCTGTACCGACGAGGGACGATATCTGTATACAACGATAACCGACGTATTAATGAATATATATAGATATACAGACATGCATATTTGATTTAACTTACTTCGTAGGACCGTCGGCCCAAATCTCCATCCTCGTCTCGCCCTGAGGTGCGCATGGAGGGTCGCTCTGGTATGGATCCACCCGGGCGGGACGGGCAGGAGTAGGGACTACCTCCTCCACCTGCTCCCCACCCGCCATGCTGCTGTCATCGCTAGGAAGGCTAGGGGAAGTAGTATGATCAGCAAGCCTGGAACTGCTCGTCGCAGGTGCACTGCCACCCGGACCTGAGATCGTATGGTACAATGGAGTGCTCGGGTCAGACGATGGTCCAGAGCCATCCTCCTGTAACGGAGCTCTCTGTCCACCTAAGGACACGGATCATCCTGGCCTATCTCCGCGTCGTCCTGAGGTGCCTCCGCGTCGTCCTGCCATGCTGATAATAATATTGGAGTTCATAATTTAAGACTACAGAAATATGAAATATGAATACATCGAAATCACAGTTTATGATTGAAAATATAAATAAATACAATGACAGTTTAGAAATATCTGCATACATTGGAATTCATAATTTAAGTATTCAAAAATGATCATAGTTCATAATTTAAGATTACAGAAGTATGAATACATCAAAATCACAGTTTCTCAATCATCCTCTGAAAATTCATCTTCTTCGTTTGCCTCCTCCTCCTCCTCATCCTCTTCCTCTTCCTCCTCATCGTCACTAGCATCTCCTTCGTCTTCCCCTTCGGATACTTGTACCTCTTCTATACAAGTAGATATTGAATGAAGAACTTCTGCTGAGTCGACATCAACTGTATTAGGTACAAGAGGCAGCTCGCCCTCCTGATAAGCCACTTCGTCGACGTCGTAGGTATTTCTTGCTTTAGTCTTGCATACTGTCCACCAGTCGTACCTTATTGTTCCCCGTCTAGGATATGTTGTAAAATATACGAGTTGAGCTTGACTTGCTAGGATAAATGGTTCGTATCCTTGGTATCGACGACGGTAGTTAATATCCACAAGACCATGCTTGTCAATTTTCCATCTTTGATCTTGTATGGGATCGAACCAATCAACTTTGAACAACACGATCTTGGCAGGCTCTATGCCATAGTTGTACGTTAATTCCACGATCTTCCGTAAGACGCCATAGAAATCATTGCCTGGAGTGACATCTTTGTAGTTTGTAGATTTGATACACAAGCAACTGTTTTTTGTGGAATCAAGATCCAGGAAGCTATCTCTGATGAGAGCATTTGTTGACTTGAACTTAAACCCATTCACGCAATAACTTGGCCATACTTTGACGGCATAAATTGGTCCCTTGGCAAGAGTTCTAATAGATTCATTCTCAAGAATAACGTCCGGACGATCGACCTAAATACGAAAAGATACAAAATTAAGTTTAATGTTAAGTTATTTCTTGTGCAGTTGTGAATGGAGGAAGATTCTAACTAGCTTCTTACGTACATATGCAGTCAACCAAGACGGGAAATGAAGTCTCATTTCTTCTTCTACTTCTTCATCTATAATGTATGGTCTACTTGACCTCACCTCATCATTAAATTTGCTGAAAACCAATAAATATCGGGATATACTCGTTAAATTATAATAACGGAATCAACAAATAGATGACTTGAATGTTGAAGATTTTCACTTACCACTCTAGCTTTTCCACTTCATCCTCCTCGCAGTTGAGTAATATATATAACTGGGCCGCCTTTAGTTCCTCATCATTCAAATATCTCTTTTTTAGTTTTCCTGAAGGCTTTCCAAGAGCATTGAAGACTTTCAATAATGCATCATTATATTCTATATCTCCATCGTCGTTCCTCGGAGCTCTTGTTCTATTTGTAGCAATATGAGGCTTGAAATACATTGAACAGAAGTTTGTAATCTCCTCAAGGACATAGGCTTCACAAATAGAACCCTCGACCCGTGCCTTATTTTTCACCTTCGTCTTCAGGTGGTTTAGATGGCGCTCGAACGGGTACATCCACCGATAACCGATGGGCCCACCAATATGTGCCTCATATGAAAGATGAATTGGCAAATGCTCCATAGAGTCGAAGAATCCAGGAGGGAACACCCTCTCAAGCTTACACAATGTTACCGCAATGTCCTTCTCCTGCTTTTCAAGCCGATCGACGAGCAACTTAGTAGAACAAAGATCTCTGAAGAATATGCTAAGGTCTGTCAGTGGATCCCAAACGACATGAGGTAAGAATTCCCGAAATGCAATCGGGATTAACCTCTCCATAAAAACGTGACAGTCGTGGCTCTTCATACCCTGTAGTTTGTTCTCCTTCGGGTCAACACATCTTCTCAAATTCGATACGTACCTGTCACGCCCTACTCCCGTAGGAGTGATCGTCCTCGCTAAGACGTGATGCCGCACGGACCTAGGTTGCACCCGTGCAAGGCCAAGTCCAGAAACGGCCGATTTGATGCTAGGCCACAGAGTCGCACAGAGTGTCCCCATTTGCAGCGGAAAGTAAACGAACACACAAGTTGAATACGAAATCAAACTCTTTATTGATATTCAAGAAGTTACAAGCGGCGCTAGGCCGATATTACAAGTCGCTCAAGCTCTCTCTCTCTGAAACATAAAAGGCATACCAAGTGGCTTACAAGATGGAATGATACATGGCGATGTTCCAATACATTATGTCCTGTATATGGTGCTTTCGCTCCTTGCAACGCTCCAAGGCTCGAGAGATAGCTCCGCACCTTAGCACGTTCGAGGAAAGCTCCGCACCCGCCGACGTTTCCTGCTTCCTGCAAGCAGACTGTGGGGTTATCAGTACATTGTTATGCACTGGTGGGGAGGCTAGCTCGTCCACAACGCCATCATTACCCAACACGTTCCATTTACTTTTGTGCATCTCTATCATTCATTGTCTTTCTAATCTTGCCTTAGGATCAATTTCATGGCATATGTCATAACCTATCCCATGTTGCCAAATTCAAGTGTCGCATGGAAATACATATACGACTTACCCATACTTACCGTCCGGCCTTCCCTGTCCAAAGTAAACCAAGTTAGACAACAGTTCATATATTTTAACTTAACATGATACACGTAAGCATTCACTGTAAAGGGCGTGTTCCTGTCTCAGATTCTAGCGCGTCGTAGGTGTGTGTTCTTTTAACTTGTTTGCATGAAGTAATCTTTGTCATTTGGTGTAATACATTTCAAACCGTTCAGTAGGCACTTGTTCATTTAACTTAGACTACTTTGATTTCAATGCAAGGACTTGCATGTGGATAGCCACCAGCAAAGCCCACTTAATCTATATGCACCAGTCGCTGGTATGACAAGCCATTTTGGACATTTCCCCTTGGTATTTCTCAACTTAGCGTAGGGTGATGGCTGGTACACCCCGTTAAGTCTCTTGAAATACCCCGCACTTACGTCTCCCGGTGCCCAAGCCCGCACCAGGCAGCCCGTAAGCCCCGCTTTTTGATTCCGCCTAGGCCGGCCACGGTATACTCCACACAATGCCCGTGCCGCAGAATCCTTCCACTACCACGGCCACGGTATACTCCACACAACGCCTGTGCCGTTTGTCCACGACCATTTCGTATTATCTTGTCATTTAACTTAACGGCTATCTCCGAGCCGTAGGCTAACCCTTAGCCATAATGCGTTATCGACCAGGTTGGCGGCCGTGCAGCGCGGGTAGCGAGCCCCGATGCACGTGCCCGTCACACCTGTCGCTAACCATTCTTTCTTTTCTTATCTTTTCTTCATTCTTTCTTTTCTTTCTTTCTTTCACTTGTTCATTCATTTATCGATTCATTCACGTATTCATTCATTCATTCATTGATTAGTTGATTTATTCATTCAAGCATTACGCAACTCCTCGTGTGGGAGTCGCCTTGGCGACCCATCGGTCCCATAGCCTTTCAGTGTCACTATACTCTACTCGGAACGACTACATTGATAGCCTTCCCGTTCATTGTTGTAAACCATTCATTGTTTCATTGTTGGACGCATAAGGAGCATAAACGTAGGCTTGTGCCGTAGCACGAGCATGGAGCGCTGGCGAGAGTTCTCGTACTTTTTCATGTTCCTTTCCATATTCTATACAAGCATACAAGTTGGGATTATTCCCTTAGCTAGGTGCGTTGAGTCATTTTTTAGCATGCGCGGTGTTATCGCCTAGCGATTTCAGTGATAGTGTCCGTATTGTTATGTGTCTAGGCTAAGCAAAGACGGGTTCATCGGAGCTACCCACCTTAATGATGTTTGCATCGGCCGAGCGATACTCCGAGCGCGCCTTTGATAGTCTAAGTCTGGATTTATCTTTGACGAGCCATTGTAAGTCTTGCATCGATTCGTATCGATACTTCATCGGGTCGACACAACTCTTCGAGTCGACGGCTCGTTTAAGTCGTTGAACATGCCGTTTGAATCGGCGTTCCGTTAGGGCGGAGCGGGCCATTACATCATACACCACTCAAAACAAGTCTCGTCCTCGAGACTTCCTGAGTGCAGGCCATCCAACCATTCCTCAACTCACGTCGTCGTATTTCTTAGGCAATCCCTATCGAACGGCTCTATCATTCTATGGCGCCGAATTATACTCGATACCTTTCCAAGTTTTGTGTCACATACGTTTGGTCGATTTTATTGAGTAACTTTTCATTCATTTTAGAGTTGATGGCACTTATTCAATTGAAGTGTTTCTTTGACTTGGTTGCTATTTCGACGTATCATGGGACTGAAATGGTCGTACGATGTGTGTTGTAATTCTCAAACACGAGAGTTGTAGGCTGAGGCAAACTCACTCGCTCGTTCATGCGCATCTCAACACCCACTTGCAGCTGCATTCGAGTTTATCACATCGCTGAGTTTGGATCGTGCACATATTCAAGACGTCCCCCGAATACGTACATTTCAACCAAGCTTAGCGATTAGCGAAGTCGGACAAGCTACTCGTGATAGTTTCGATTTGCCGATCGTTCGCTAACTTCAATTTGAAACCGAACTCATGTGTATCTCACTATCGTTTATCTCGGTCCTCGAGATGATCCGGTTCGCTTCTCAAGCATTTTTGTCAACGAAATCAATACGATTTCTTCTTAGCGGAGTCGATTAAGTCTAAGTAATTTCCGTCCGATTCAAGACCAAGTATCGCACCATCATCGAGTATTTTTTTCTATCAACGATTCAATTCGTTATCCCAACTTTACTTGTGCGTCATCCATTCCTATTATTCCCTTCGTTTGGGGCCAATCTCATCGTCGTTCACGCACTCCCTGTTCCCCATCCTACTCTAAGTCTTGCTGCCACAAGTCTATTGTCCATCCAGACGATACTGTAAATGCCATCGCACAGGTTCAATCACTCGGCATAGGGTCGTCCGCCTATCCGCTAGGTCAGCTCACAAGGTCATAGTTACACGTCAAGTCCGTGGCTCATCGTGCAAGGTCGTTGCACGACGCTCGCCCCAAATCCTATAGTTAAACCATTTGTTCATTTGTACGGGAGTTTCTACCCAAGCTCGCGTCACTCAGAATTCTAAACATCGAGCATGATCACCTAATTTGCATCAAGACTTACGTTGCACACACTCAATTCCGTTCAATCACCAGTTCTAACCAATTCGTGTATTCGATCACGAGGTCATCCAGCTCGACAATACATTGTGCCCCAATCTCACGCGAGTCCAATTATCTACGGCGGTTCATGAATCACCATGCGACGCTCCCGCGGAATAATCATTCTCATCGGGGCGTAACTCTTGTTTGAGTTTTAGACTAACCCATTCTCGATACGCGGATTGGACCTACTCAATCCTCAAGTTCAATTCCAAACACACCATTTCATTTTCGAGTCCACCTTCGTGTCAAATCACAAGTCGAAGCAATCAGATTGCCACGCCATCCAAGTTCAATCACTTCCGCTGTATGAATCACCATATCAGCGCTCACGCGGAGTGATCATCCTAATCCGGCGCGACGCATGTGCGAGGCTGGAGTTGCGCTCGCATAAGACAAGAACGTCAACATTGTGGTTGTCAACGAAGTAAATCCAAGCATTTCATTTTCTATCCAAGCCAAGATCGATAGTCCATTTATATTTTGTTCAACTAGAAAGTCCTCGAGCCAAATCTATCTTTTCCTCGAAACATTTTTAACATTTCAAGTATAGCATCCAACGGAACAATGACATTTGCACGACCGTCATTCGCCGAGTCAGAGTGCCCCCGAGTTATCGCATATCGATCTTTGATACGCCTCAATACCATCGACGATATGCGTAACCTGACGATCTTCCTTTGCAACCAATTTCGAGTCGTGCGACTGATGCTATTGTCCGAGTTGGATATTCCAAAATTTCCTCGATATTCAAGATCAAGTTCGATCGCTATTCCTCAAGCTCGTTTGAAGATCGTTGTTCAAAATTCAAGTCATATTTTATTTGAATCAATCCCAAATCGTACGCGCGATCCTCTAAGTTTTTCCTCGATCAAGACCATTCACTTTCATTTATCGTTCCGAATCGTTTTCTAACCTGCATTGCCCACTCACAAGTTGTCCGAACGATATCTCATTCAGGACATTTGAAGTCACGATCAACTAAGCATGACGCATTCTAAGGCTTTGCGCGATCGCATCGCCTCGCCGACATATCCGTTCTATCCGTATATCTTGTAGTCTTGCTCGAACAATTTCTATAACGTCCATACACCACTCAGGGTTCGAGCCACTCGACTAGTCGTCGACACACATTCTTATTCTTCTCCGAACCTATCACATACACCACTCGGATTCAAGCCATACGATCTACTCCTCAATCATGTTTGCGTCAGGCGCTAAGACATCCTTCAGATTCGTTCGACAAATCTCTAGCGTAATCGCTCACGTCGCCTCGACGTACTAAGTCGTTCATACTAATTCTCAAAATCTGAGCCAATTGTTTCGAGTATGCCTAAGCGTTAACTCGATAGCGTTCCTATCGATAGACACTCTAAGTGTATCTCCATTCCCGACCGAGCGGTACTTGATATCGCTCGCAACTCGATTGCACCAGAAGTCGAGGTGCGCGACACACGGCACAACTTAGCCAAAAGGCCGTGTACACAGCTATCCCGTGCGGACTATATTCGAGTTTGCATGCTCACTTATCCTCGTTCGAGCGATAATCGATCTCACTTGCAACTCGTTTGCACCAGAAGGTCTAGGTGCACGACACTCTGCACAACTTAGCCAAAAGGCTGCGTGCGTAACCATCCCGTTCGAACTATACTTTGGTCTCGTATACTTGTTTGCTGTCATCGTAAGCTCATTCAAGCATGCACTGTGTTTGCTAACTCATAGCATCGGTTCCTTCCGACTCAAGTCCGTCGTGGTGGCACAAAGGCCTTTGCCTATCGATCCCGTCCAACCGAGTACTCGTATGAGCTTTTGAAAGTATTAGACTTATTGTATGGAACATCCCAAGGCACAACGAGAGAGAGCGTACACTTCTTTTGTAACCAACCGAGCTTTCAAAACTGAGAAAATCGAATGAAGTCCAAGAACGTAAAGCCGTGCTCTGATACCAATCTGTCACGCCCCACTCCCGTAGGAGCGATCGTCCTCGCTAAGGCGTGATGCCGCACGGGCCTAGGTTGCGCCCGTGCAAGGCCAAGTCCAGAAACGGTCGATTTGATGCTAGGCCACAGAGTCGCACAGAGTGTCCCCATTTGCAGCGGAAAGTAAACGAACACACAAGTTGAATACGAAATCAAACTCTTTATTGATATTCAAGAAGTTACAAGCGGCGCTAGGCCGATATTACAAGTCGCTCAAGCTCCCTCTCTGAAATATAAAAGGCGTGCCAAGTGGCTTACAAGATGGAATAATACATGGCGATGTTCCAATACATTATGTCCTGTATATGGTGCTCCCGCTCCTTGCAACGCTCCAAGGCTCGAGAGATAGCTCCGCGCCTTAGCACGTTCGAGGAAAGCTCTGCACCCGTCGACGTTTCTTGCTTCCTGCAAGCAGACTGTGGGGTTATCAGTACATTGTTATACACTGGTGGGGAGGCTAGCTCGCCCACAACGCCATCATTACCCAACACGTTCCATTTACTTTTGTGCATCTCTATCATTCATTGTCTTTCTAATCTTGCCTTAGGATCAATTTCGTGGCATATGTCATAACCTATCCCGTGTTGCCAAATTCAAGTGTCGCATGGAAATACATACACGACTTACCCATACTTACCGTCCGGCCTTCCCTGTCCAAAGTAAACCAAGTTAGACAACAGTTCATATATTTTAACTTAACATGATACACGTAAGCATTCACTGTAAAGGGCATATTCCTGCCTCAGATTCTAGCACGTCGTAGGCGTGTGTTCTTTTAACTTGTTTGCATGAAGTACTCTTTGTCATTTGGTGTAATACATTTCAAACCGTTCAGTAGGCACTTATTCATTTAACTTAGACTACTTTGATTTCAATGCAAGGACTTGCATGTGGATAGCCACCAGCAAAGCCCACTTAATCTATATGCACCGGTCGCTGGCATGACAAGCCATTTTGGACATTTTCCCTTGGTATTTCTCAACTTAGCGTAGGGTGATGGCTGGTACACCCCGTTAAGTCTCTTGAAATACCCCGCACTTACGTCTCCCGGTGCCCAAGCCCGCACCAGGCAGCCCGTAAGCCCCGCTTTTTGATTCCGCCTAGGCCGGCCACGGTATACTCCACACAACGCCCGTGTCACAGAATCCTTCCACTACCACGGCCACGGTATACTCCACACAACGCCCGTGCCGTTTGTCCACGACCATTTCGTATTATCTTGTCATTTAACTTAACGGCTATCTCTGAGCCGTAGGCTAACCCTTAGCCATAATGTGTTATCGACCAGGTTGGCGTCCGTGCAGCACGGGTAGCGAGCCCCGATGCACGTGCCCGTCACACCTGTCGCTAACCATTCTTTCTTTTCTTATCTTTTCTTCATTCTTTCTTTTCTCTCTTTCTTTCACTTGTTCATTCGTTTATCGATTCATTCACGTATTCATTCATTCATTCATTGATTCGTTGATTTATTCATTCAAGTATTACGCAACTCCTCGTACGGGAGTCGCCTTGGCGACCCATCGGTCCCATAGCCTTTCAGTGTCACTATACTCTACTCGGAACGACTATATTGATAGCCTTTCCGTTCATTGTTGTAAACCATTCATTGTTTCATTGTTGGACGCATAAGGAGCATAAACGTAGGCTTGTACCGTAGCACGAGCATGGAGCGCGGGCGAGAGTTCTCGTACTTTTCCATGTTCCTTTCTATATTCTATACAAGCATACAAGTTGGGATTATTCCCTTAGCTAGGTGCGTTGAGTCATTTATTAGCATGTGCGGTGTTATCGCCTAGCGATTTCAGTGATAGTGTCCGTATTGTTATGTGTCTAGGCTAAGCAAAGACGGGTTCATCGGAGCCACCCACCTTAGTGATGTTTGCATCGGCCGAGCGATACTCCGAGCGTGCCTTTGATAGTCTAAGTCTGGATTTATCTTTGACGAGCCATTGTAAGTCTTGCATCGATTCGCATCGATACTTCATCGGGTCGACACAACTCTTCGAGTCGACGGCTCGTTTAAGTCGTTGAACATGCCGTTTGAATCGGCGTTCCGCTAGGGCGGAGCGGGCCATTACAGTACCCGTCTGGAAATTTTAGGCCCTGGATCCACCTACAAAGTTTACCTTTGTCCTCCTTGTCCAGTGAGAAAATGGACTTGGGCTGCTTATACTTCCCACTGCCTTCCTTTATCAAATGCAACTCTGGACGTCTGCATATTTCTTCTAAGTCCAACCTGGCCTTGGGATTGTCTTTCGTCTTCCCCTTTACGTCCATCACAGTATTTATTATATTGTCAAATATATTCTTCTCGATATGCATGACATCCAGGTTATGTCTGAGCAGATGGTCACTCCAATATGGTAGGTCCCAGAATATACTCCTCTTCGTCCAGTTGTGAGCGCGGCCAAATCCATCACACTTGTACCCCGCTGTAGGCTCTTCAATAGCACTTGACAATTCTTTAACTTCTTCCCATATCGTGTCCCCGGACCACTGTGGCGGTAGACTGGACTTCTCTACCACGCCAGCACGAAAAGCATTCATGTTCCTCCGGTACGGATGATCCTTTGGCAGGAACTGTCGATGACAATCAAAGAAGCACAGTTTTCCTTCGTGTTTCAAACGGAAAGCCTTTGTACGATCCATACAATACGGACATGCGAGACGACCATGGGTGCTCCAATCCGATAACATTCCATAGGCCGGGAAATCATTGATGGTCCACATTAGTGCGGCCCTCATCTGAAAGTTCTGCTTTCTGGAAACATCATATGTGGTTGCACCTACTTCCCACAACTGATTCAACTCATCTACCAAGGGTTGTAAGTACACATCGATGTTCCTCTTCGGGTTCTTCGGACCTGGAATAATAACAGTTAGGAACATGTAAGGAGTCTTCATACACATCCAAGGCGACAAGTTGTACGGAGTAACAATCACTGGCCAACAAGAATATTGTGAGCCTGAAAGTCCAAATGGGGTAAAACCGTCGAAGGAAAGCCCTAATCTGACATTACGCGGCTCCGAAGCAAAATCGGGATACACTCGATCAAAGTGCTTCCATGCTTCCCCGTCGGATGGATGATCCAGTACTCCATCTATTTGTTCCCGCTTGTGCCAACTCATATTATCAGCTGTCTCCTTTGCTATAAACAACCTCTGCAACCGCGGCGTCAAAGGCAAATAGTGCATCGAATCTGTTGGCTTACGTGCACCAGAAGTCCTTGTTGTACTAGTTGCCTTGAAGCGATCGGCACCACAAAATCTGCAGGCGTCTTTATCCTTGTCGTCCTTATAGTACAACATGCATCCGTTGCGACATGCATCAATTTTTTTATACCCCATCCAGAGAGATCTCACCATTCTCTTGGATCGGTAGAAGTCTTTAGGTAACTTGCCACCCTCCGACAATATATCTATAATTAACTCCAGGATTCGGTTGTAGCATTCTTGAGACATGTTAAAATCTAATTTTATGCTCAACAATCTTGTAACCACCTCTAACGGTGAATGGTCATCACAACCAGGATATAAAGGAGTCCTTGCATTCTCCAGCAACTCCATGAACTTTGCAGCATTGGCATTCGGTGCCTCCTCAGCTGCATATTGATTGTTCGGATCGAAACTAGGCCCCACAGCATCGAAAACCATATTCGTCCACCCTTGGTCGTAATCAGCATGCTCATGGACATCTACATAAGGCTCCACATAAGGCTCCGGCTCGGAGGCTAAAGACACAAGTTCTCCGTGTGCGGTCCACTGATAATAATTTTGCATGAAATCCCTCGAATACAAATAATATGTCACATCCACTTCCGAATGATATTTCAAGTTGCGACATCTCATACATGGACACTTAATTTTTGTACGATCCATGTACTGAGGGAACGCCTTGGCAAACTGCAGGAACTGTTGCACACCCTGTATAAATTCATCCCGCACACCGTACATGTCATCAGGATGACGATTGTACATCCACAAACGGTTTCGCAGATAGTAATTCATATCCATTTTAAGATAATTCTGCAAAGATTGACACAGATAATAATTCATCAGGATGACGATTGTATATCCACAAACGGTTCTGCATAATTGCCAAGTGTGGGGACGAATGGCTCAGAACACAACCCAAAATGCATTCTAGCATACATTAGTTTGAATCATCTATGTTTTGTACATATTGTGTAGTATATGTTCTTATCGAATCTAGTATCTGAAGGATGTAACAGAATCAAGATGAACCCACATAATGTAATACTAAGACATTATCTACTACTAAAAGATGTAGTGATAGGTTGTCGTATCATCATTGCCGAGGGATGGGGGTCGGAGGACAGTCAACTTTATCTACGGCTACATAGTTTCTGCCCCGCCAGTCGAATGGCTGCAGGGACTATGTCCTGATCACGAATGGCAGATAATCTAATTAAGACTTTCAACTAAGCAGTCAAAGGGTACTGAACAGAAAGTCTAATTAAGACTTTCAACTAAGCAGCGTTGTAGGATTTAAAATATGGTATTCAGGATTAGTATCCATCCTTCGTGACATAGCTGACTCTGCCAAAACCTGACCAACATATCCTACACTAATTATTCCATATTTCAGTAATGTCAGTGAGCTAAATCATACTCAACTGTCGAGAATACTTAGGAGAAAACTCATTCACAGGATTAGTATCCATCCTTCGTGACATAGCTGAAATTTTATAGAGCTCGATAATAATTATTAGTCAATTTATTCATCATTTCAAAACCCTGAAAAAGCCCCAAAATAAACTCCTAGTATCAGTAAATAGGGCTCGAACCCTAAATTAGAATTCGAATCCAAGCAAAACATCAAATTGACAGTTGATATGCCCAAAAAACTTCTAGTATCAGTATATAGGTGTCACACTGTGAGTCTCGTATCCACACAGTGGGACACGACGTGTCCAAAGCAATAAAATAGGTGTCACACGAACTAGAAGCGAGTCTACTGTGAGTCTCGTGTCTTCGGCAGCGAGTCCACTGTGAGTCTCGTATCCCCGGCAGCGAGTCCACGCTCCCGTGGACACGAACTAGAAGCGAGAGAGAGAGCTAGAAGACGAGGAGAAACTGGGAAGCGGGGGGGGAGAGTTACCTGAGGAGCTACCTGAGGAAGGAGGAGGAGGAGGAGGAGAAGGAGGAGGGAGATCGCCGGAGGAGCGCCGCGGAGGAGGAGGCCGGAGGAGGGAAATCGTCGGAGGAGCGTCGCGGAGGAGGAGGGCACGAAATATTTGGGGGGAAATTTTGTGAAAGATCGAAAAGCAAAACCCTTGCTATATGAAACGATTAGCGACGTTCTTTTTGGATGTCGCTAAACATCGCTGATATTTATGAAACGGCGACGCTACTTAAAGTGCGTCGCTACATCAGCGACGTGTACCGACGAACTTGCGACGCCTATTCTCATTTAACAAATTGCAGCCGCTAGACGTCGCTATTAGTCGATGTTAGCGACAAACAGCGACGTCTTGTATAAACGTCGCTAAAACCCCCAAAAATAGCAACGTTCTTCCTTGGAGTCGCTAAATACGTCGCTGATATGACTTATTTTGGTAGTGAGTGCAGTCAAGTGGATTCTATGATACCTTCAGGGTACTGCTGATTGGAGACTTTTTTTTGGTGGTGACGAGCCGAAGCTGGTTGGGTATACCGACGCTGATATGGCTGGAGATGTAGACACGAGGCGATCGACTTCGGGCTATGTGATGATGTTTGCTGGCGGAGCAGTATCGTGGCAGTCACGGTTGCAGAAGTGTGTTGCCTTCTCGACGACAGAGGTAGAGTACATTGCGGCGACGGAGGCTTGCAAGGTGTTGTTGTGGATGAAAAAGCTGTTGCAGGAAATGGGCCTAAGCAAGAGCAGTATACTTTGCTTTGCGACAGTCAGAGTGCTATTCACCTTGTGAAGAATCAGACCTTTCATAGCCGATCCAAGCACATTGAGACTTCGTATCATTGGATACAGGATGTGATTGAGAAGAAGGACGCGAAGCTTGAGAAGGTTTATACAGATGATAACGGAGCAGATATGTTCACCAAGATTCTAGCAAGGGGAAAGTTTGAGTTCTGCAGGCAGATCGTCGGGATGACCTCCTCCACCTAGTTGTGAAAGGGAAGATTTGTTTGAGTGGGTGGGGTTCCCAACCTATGTGGAGAATACCCCGGAGAGCGATGAGCGCCATCCATATGTCGGAGAAGCTCGGGGAGTGCATGGATCCTATTTTGGAACATATATGGTAAGGAAATATATGATTGGATTTTCATATTTACTTTGATCATATATTTATGATTGGACCCTTTATATTTTAGTTTTCCATATAATTGGGCTTCCAATTATGGCAAGCCAATTATGATTGGATTTTCATTAAATATATGATTGATGCATATTGGAAGTTTTCATATATATTGGCCTTCCATGTATAGACTTGATGGTTAATCTTGTCATCTATCGTATTGAGTCTTTAATTACAATTTGTGACAATCTCCGTCAGGAATATTGGTCATATTGATCGGTATACCGGTCAGTACTATACCATTTTTGAAGGGGACTGCTACGATACGACTGAATTGTACAAAAAAAACTAGTCAGGACCTATATGAGCAGTATCCAAGCCAAACCAGTTGATATGTCGGCCAAACTTGGTATGGTTACATTTATGTATAAATCCGATTAAAACATTATTTTAGAATATGTATGTTTCAAAGTGTCTAATATAACACATAATATGTATATATGTACATAGTCTTATTCTAAATTACACTAAAGACTAATTCTATTATAGATATATTTCAACTAAAACACGATTATCTTTGAAGTAAATTATTATCCTATATAACATGCATTTATACCTCCGGTATATGTTCGTATATCATCTGATTTTTTGTTTTCGGTACGGCGATCCCCGGACCTATATTGGTCTAATATATGATAACAAAATTCTTGGTGACGACCATGTGGCTATTTCAATTGCTACCAATCTGATTCCCACTATAGAATCAACACATTGAGGTGAATTGTCATTTTATTCTAGTTGCATCGTGAAAAATATATATCTACTCTTTTTATTTGATATGAGCATCGAACATCATATTTATTGGCCGTACTTTTTCTTTTTGGTTCTTAAGTCTGGTTGTTTACTTTGTACCAAGTTCAGCCTGCATGATATATATGTTTGTGTTATTTAGTTTTTGGGTCTTGTATAATATTAGAATTTGCTTCTAGGTTTCTATATTGTACGAAAGAGGGTTTTTGTCTCATCCTAATGGTTGACTTGGGCTGACCATCCAAAATGGAGACCTAAATGCAAATACATGACTCTAAAACTAAACAAAATTATGTGAGAGTTGTGTGAATTTTTTTTCATGACCAATCGAGAATGAGACTTGTGACATTTATTGTTTGCTTCTATCCTGATTTCATCATCTTTACAATCCTTTGGGGCTCTTGAGTTGTAAACATTCAATAATGCGATCGGGATGAGAGACATCTGACGATACATGATGTCCATGAAGTTGTCTCTATTGAAACTGCCGTCAGGAGGGTTGTGTGGCTACTGAGATCATGGTAGAAGTAAACAATAGTGTTACAAGTTAAATTTTTGGTTGGTCATAACAAAAGTAAATAATTCAAGTCAAACAACGTCCACTATGCAAAACTAAATAACTGAAGTCACACAATCCTCATATATTTCCGTTTAGCTTTAGGGTCTTGCATAATATTCAAAATTTATGTTTATGTCTCCATTCTGAACGATCAACCAAGTCAACCGTCAGGACGGAACCTAAACCCTATTCTGCACAATATGAAGACCATAAACTAAATAACACTATACGTTTAAACTATAAAAGGAGTGTTGATTAGTAAAAATCTCAGTATCTTTTATGCTCCTACTTTAGTCCCACTTAGCCTAGAGGTGAAGTGAGAGGCCAACCCTACAAAATGAAGTGTATTCCTACTCTTAATGAGTAGTAAATTCAATGAGCAACCGGTGATCCTATACATAATGTAAAATAAAAACAATTATTGTCACTTAGGGGTGAGCATTATTCGGTCTTATATATATATATATATATATATATATATATATATATATATATATATATATATATATATATATATTTGGAAATATATATATATATATATATATATATTTGGAAAAAGGGTAAATTTTATTCCAAAAGCAATGCAGTAATCTTACAACATACAATCAAAGTGGGACTCCCACTCATTAGTTTCCCATAGCATTAATATCAAACTCTATGTTATGGAGAATGCCTACCGGAGGGGTGACCAACCCCTCAAATATCCGATGGTTTCGTTCCTGCCATATATGCCAAACTGAGGCCGCCAGTCGAACTCTGGCGGTCCGGAACCAGTTCTGTCCTCTACCTCGGCTATTCCGGAGCACAGTGATGATGTCCCCAATTCCGTTCCCGGAGTCACATCCTTCCAACTCTCTACTCTGCTCAGACCAGATCTGCCATGCCAGGGCACACTCGAAGAAAATATGCCATATAGATTCATTCTTCACACTGTATAGCATACATTTGGGATCTGGGACCGACACTCCAAATGAACTCAGACGATCCCTAGTCAAGAGACGGCCCAGTAGAAGCTTGTAGACACAAAGCTGCATCTTCCTTACTAGCCCCTTGCACCATACGAACTCGTAGTCATAACTCTGAGGGAAAGTGCGCCGGATGAGATTGTAGCAGCTCCGGAATTGAAACTCTCCAGTTCCCGGAGTTGCTCATGTCGGCTCCTAATTCCACCGATCAGCAGGCAAGTCCGGATAAATGGCAATAATACTGATGATCCCGCCCAGCTCCTCAGTAAATCGATAAGACTCCGGCCTCCACTCTCCGTCGCGTATGATACGACTACACGTCAGCCCACGCCTGTCCTCTTGATGTGTCGGGGCTCCCCTGATGTCCAATAGCGAAAGCCGATCTATCCAAGGATCCCGCAAGAGATCCGATCCAGACCCATCCTTTATAACCTTCCGGATTGCAGATTTGAGAACCCCCATGTGTCTCAAGACATTCATAAAGGTGACTGAGTGATTGTTGTCAGTAGCACAGGTCCAAAAGTTGCCCTGCTTCACATATCTGCTGTGCATCCAGTCAGTCCAGAGGGACCTCCCGTTGATGAATCTCTATGCCAACTTTAGCGCAGAGGCCTCCCTGATCTCTAGCGATGGCCTAAGCCCCACTCCTCCCTCCTTCCTGGGTCTACAGAGCTGCTCCCAGGAGATCGCATGCATACCCCCCCTCCAAATAAAGTCAGTACAAATCTGTTCCACTTTCCTAACAGTGACAGGAAGGAGGATGGATTGCAGCCAGAAATGAGCCACAGTCGAAATCACCGATCTGACCAGCTCGATGCGTCCTCCAAAGGACAATCCGATGGCTTGCTAACCTTCCACTCTCCGCTGGACGTACTCTACCAGGCTATGGCAGTCCTGATCCCGCGCATAGTTGACTGTAATAGGCACTTATCACGACCCGCTCCCGAATAATCGAATACGCCCAGCCTTCGTCGATGGACACGACGAAGTAAGCTGTACAATACTAAGAAAAACTCTAAGTCACAATGTAATGTAAACATCCACAGCTTCTGTATATAACATTTCCAGAAAGATCACCAATATCCATCAAGTCATTTACACAATGTTATCCAGAGACAAATCCGGTCAAATAAAATATACAATGATGAAATCATAAAAATACAATCTCCAGAAAAACAAATAAATAAATTCTGCAATATCTAATGCAATCACATGCTCCATGTGGCCTCAAGCACCTGCAACGTATCCTTTCAGGAAAAGAGCAAAGTACAACCCCGACAAGAATAATATACAATGTAATCTGTAGTACAGAATACAAGGTGAAAACAGAATACCAGAACTGAAAATGAAACTATGGTACCGAAAATGAAATATAAACTGCAGGCAATGGACGCGACAATCAATATGCAAGACAATAAACACGGCTATCAATGAACAAGACAATAAACACGACAATCAATGCAAGTGTGATATTTTGAAATATTATACTAATGTGTGACCGTCTAAGGATCACAATCAATCAATGCACAATCAATTCTACAAGATCCGGCTTTATCGTACTTGAAGTGTACGATTAGGCTATCCACAATACCTATGTTGGGTGTGGTCACACAAAAGCTAATATTTTCCCCAATCCCCGTAATAAATAATGACTCACAATGTAATGAACAAGGTGCAAGACAATCGTGTGTATCTCGTGTCCGATATGAGAACATGGCATATGAATGTAAGACAGAAAGACAAAGTAAAAGTCGAGTAGGTGTACTTGCCTTGCCTTGGAAGCACGGGAGTAGTACTGCATGGAGGTAAAGGATCACCTGGTAGTTGTACAATTTTGATTAGGATTTTGAAATAATGCCATTATCTAGCTCAATATTACTATTTCCTATATTAGCAAATCATATTTTAGAAAATATAGATTTTATAAATTCAGTCACAATAATACTAGTTTACCAAAATTTTGGAAATATGAATACATAGCTTGATCAAAATATTTATTGAAATATTTTTAACTATATTTTGTAAGAAAATCATTTATGTTTATAAAACACTTGATAGCTAACAAATTACAAAATATTGATAATATAATTTTATTTAATATTAGCAGATAATACTTTATAATAAAATATATATGGTAAAATATTTTCTAAATCATTTGCTATTAATGATATTATACAATTTACTAATATAAAAAAATTATTCAAATTACTACAAAAATAATAATAACTATATGACATTATTTATTCTAATTCATTACTACAGAAATTATAAATGGCACAGTAACTAAATATCCTTGCCTACATAAACATGTTCCAATCCTAAATTCTAACACTGGCCCAACCTAAAGTCCATATACCAGAGCTCACACCAAACATTTCACCAATTCTATTACTAATTTCCTCCTATATTCCCTGTCCTAACCTCAGCCCTGCTCAACTGGCCCAGCAAACCGGCCCAAAGGCCCGGCCCAAGCTTATTGTTACTATACTGAATAATTCCTGTGAAGGAGAAATTAAATCCAGCCCAAGTTATTACATAAATTAAATGAGACTATTAGTCTATAGCAACTTAACCTACCCAGTATAGCTAACTTCTACAATTTTGAAAGGTCATTCGTAAGCAACTTTCAATTCTCAAAATCTTAAAACTGACCAACTCTTCGGTTCCCGAAGCAACAAGGTTCTGACACACATTCGAAAATGAAATGGAGACTCATAACAGAGTCTTCTCTTTCCATCCTTTCATTATACAAAATATGCAAAAGCACTAAAGCTCTTTATCATTTCTAATTCTCAGCCAACCAACCTCTTCTCTCACTTCACTCTCCAGCCAAAACCAAGGAACCGAGTCCCCATCCTCAACTTCGTCTTCTTCCTCCATACAAACCCAGCCGCTCAAAATCCTATTTCCTTCATCTCTCCACAATTCTAGCAACAAACCCTAGCCTAACTCTTCTTCTTCTACTCTACGAAGTCGTAGACTTGACTAACTCAATTCTTATGAAATCGCGAATCAGATCATTTGCCCTTACCTCAACAAACGAAGCATGAACCTCTTCTATAGAACCATTTTTTTCTTGGTCCCAGTTCAATACTAAGCAAGCCCGAACCAATTGAATACTTGTGTGATAAATTCCTTGAATTGACTTTCCATTTCCATAAAGGATATAATTGAAAACTCTAAGTTGGATATTGTCTTGTTCCTGCAAGAGATCCTGAGGAAAAAATTCTAACTTGTGATAATAGATCAGAATCGCAGAAGGCTGTTTGGCAAATATTTAAAAGACAAAATATACGATTAATATGTAAATCACATTATTTTATGAAATCTTTTATTGAAAAAGTATACATAGGTATCTTACTATATACCATTAAGATTCCCAAGATTAATGCCCAAGTTTTATTTGAATCAAGAAAAGTGATCAATTAATCCATTTCTAATGATGAAACAAATCAGGAAAGAATTGAGAAAAAAAAATCAAAATACAATCAACTTTATTTCGACTATCAAAAAGTTTTTTTATAATAAAAATATTAGTCATAATGATAAAATGGTTTAACTGAATAACTAAAGAAAATAGACCTTTCTCTTCGTCTCAGGTCGATGGATCTTCTCAATTGGAAGATCTCCCATATGGATAATATATATTCCGGTTGACCGAGCCTAATTCGAATTGTTTTGCTCCAAAGCAAAGATATCCACGGAGGCGGTTCGTCCTATTCAGATATTCACGACCAAGAGGTACTGGATTCTCTTTCGGATAGGCCCTAAAAGGAGAAGGAAGGCTGGAATGCCAACACAACAGACGTCTTTCTATTCTCTAATTCACCCGACCCGATAGTACCTATTTTGGGAACGTCCAGTGCCAAAGTCACTGAATGGGTAAGTCACCAATCCCTAAAACGGACTATGTAATGTACTTTATCCACTGGGTTACGGGTACTGGTAGGTATTTTACCATCTTCTGCATGTCTATGGAGTTTTGAAAAATCCAACCATCTCAGAGATAGATATAGAGGTAGGAATTTGTCGAGCGAACCGCTCTCCTTCGTATACGTCAGGAGTCCATTGATTGAAAGGGGCTAGGGAAAGCTTGAACCCAATTCCTACTGTGATGGATATAAGCACAATTGAAATTCCTGAGGATTTATACATTTGTGTATTGATAAGACCATCAAAGTTTCATAATTACCTTATCCCATGCAAATCGTTTACCTGTAACTATTTAGTATCCTTATGAAAAATCGATCACATCAGAGCGTTTCCGCGGCCGAATCCATTTTAAATTTGATAAATGTATTGCTTGAGTATGTGTTCGTGTATGTCCCATAGATTTTCCTATTGTTGATTGGAGATTTGAAAGGAATATTAAAAAGAAACAATTGCTTAATTACAGTATTGATTTTGGGGTTTGTATATTTTGTGGTAACTGTGTCGAGTATTGTCCAACAAACTGTTTATCAATGACTGAAGAATATGAACTTTCTACTTATGATCATCACGAATTAAATTATAATCAAATTGCTTTAGGTCGGTTACCGATGTCAGGCCGCACCACAAGAGCAATAACCCTAGAAATTTTCTCTACTTCTCCCTTCATCTCCTTCCTCTAGACTTCAAAGAACCCTAGGTCAAACCTCAAATCCATGTCCCTATCCAAAACCGTGACAACGAGAAGAAAAAAGGAACAAGAAGGAGAAGGAGGTCAAGAAGATCGATGTGAAGTTTACCTCAACGGTGGCCAACGGCGAGATCCAAACGACAACAGCTGCAGTGATGGTCCGATCGGTGAGGATCCGAGCACGACGGCGGTCTTTGAGGCTTGACGAGGCGGTTCTAACTCCTGACAGCTGACGGCGGTGGGAATCAGGGAGGAGCTCGGCACAGCGTGGCTGTACGGAGCTCGAAAGGGCAGTTCGGACTCCAAGGAACGCTCTGTTCTCGAAGAGCCACACACGAGAACCGAAGGAAGCGGCTCGGGTCCCAAAGTGATATGGTTCCCAAGTCTGTCGCTGCAGTCGAGGCGCTGCTGGTTTCTCGGTGTGGTATGGCGGTGACGGCGATCCCGCGGCGGAGCTCGATGAAGTCGACGACGGCACAGGCGACTAGGTGAGTCCCTGAGGAAGTCGGGCCGAGATCTGGTCGGCGATAAGCGAGTGTGGCGTGGCTGCTTCGAAGTTGGACGGCCGGACACGATGAAGGTCGGCCACGGGGTCGATCGAGGAGGCAGCGGCTCACTCAACTCGACAACTGCTGGCGAGGTGTTGGCGCGGTCGACTTGTACTTCGGGCTCCGAGATCTGGCAGTGGTCTAGAGAACTCCGATGAACTCTACGATGGCTCACGACCAAGCTCGGCCAAAGCAGAGGAGAGAGAGAGTAGAGAGAGAATGTGTAGAAAGAGAGAGTGTCAGGACTGTTGTCAAAATTTTATTAGAAAGTGTGCATTTATTTATAATAAAATAATCTGTGTGTGCGTGTGTGTAGAGTGGCAGAATAGTAATTAGGAATAGATCTGTGGTGATTTTCTATAGTGGCAACATCAATAATTAACTATAGATCTGGGGGCAAGAATGATAAAGCTGTAACAGATTTTCAAAATTCAAAATGGTTTTAACAGATTTTCAAAAAATCAAATAGTTTTCAAAATAGATTTTCAAAATCAAAATTAGTTAATAATCATCAGATATTCCTAAATTTTTTAAACAGAATTTGAATTTTGAATTATAACTACCTAACCGAATTAGTTAGGCTCAATTAATTTAACTATTATAGCACTCCTAAATATCTCACTGGAAGATCACTCCTCTCAATTCCCAGCACATCGGCCCGCTCCTCCTTCTGGGGACAAAGGGAGCTGAAGTACACCCTGCTCTTTTATCTGTTCATCTGAAGGCCCGAGAGGGAATACAACACTCTCATAATCTCCGCAATCGTCTGCATACCCTCCGTCGATGGCTGGATGAACACCAAGAGATCATCTGCATAGATAAGGTGGATAACTGGAGGATCCACCCTTCTGAACAATGGGACCAGCCTTCCACAGAGTACTGCCAGGTCCATCAAACATGTAAAGTATTCCATGACAAGCGTGAACAGATAAGGGGACAGAGGTCACCTTTTCTAAGCCTACGGTTGCTCTGGAAGTACCCATAAGAGATGCCCTGGATGAGAACTGAGAAAGTGGAGGACGTGATGCACTCCCGGATCAATGTAACCCAGTGGTCCGCGAAACCCATGGCGGTCATCAGATGAAAGAGGAAATCCCTATTGACCATGTCATACGCCTTCCTCAGGTCGAGTTTCACACATGCTTTCTCCCCTCCGGGTTTGTTAAAGCCCCTCACCATCTCATGAGCCAGGAGACTGTGCTCAGCGATCGACCTCCCCTTGATGAACGCAGCCTGATTCGGAGATACCAAGTCCTGCATGATCCCCTCCATCCGTTGGCACATAAGGTGCATAATTATCTTATAAAGATAATTACAGTACGCAATAGGTCTGAAATCTGCCAATGCTGTCGCTCCCTCCTTCTTTGGCACCAAGGTCAGGTGTAACGCCCGTGGTTCGTATTACGTATTTTGGTATACGTGTACGTATTTTGATTCATGGCATGTCTCATTGCATGGTTTATTTTGGCATTTCATTTCTTGGTTCGGTTCGGATTGCTTGGTTCGGCTTGGTTCGGTTTTGCATGTGGACCAACCCACTCTCTTCCTTTATTAGCCACCAACCCCTTCTCTCTCCTCATTTACTTCTTCATTAATTCTTTTTCTTCCTCACCATTACTCTCCACCTACCAGAGAGAGAGAGGCTTAGGCAAGTGCAACTTGCTTCATGGAGGAACTCAAATTTTGTTGTTCCATTGTCTTCCTCACGAGATTCTAAGACACTTTAGTATTTAGCATTTTCGAATTTCATGGCTCATTTCTTGTAGATCTAAGTTTTAGCATTTTTGATCTTTATGGTTTTGATCTTCTAAAAATTTGGTTGTTTCCGAAATGGAGAGTTCCATGTAGTAGGGATTTCGATTTTACGCAAGTTTGGCTCTTGAATGGTTGGATTTTATCGAGACTTGACCGAGATGGGGCTTGCTTGAGTTCGTGAGCTTTTACGCCTGCATGTTTGGCCATAGGGAGAAGATGAAGTTTTACGCACACGTTCTAACGTGTTAGCGTATTGTTTAGTCTTTATGCCCACGTTTTACGTGACAGCATATTATTCAGCCTTTTACGCACACGCATTTGCGTGCCAGCGTACTCCGTTCTACGCCGAGTTCATTCGAACTTTACGCTCGGGGCCCTCCAGCTCGCGTAGAATCGTGCTCCCATAGACTCTGGCTCGGGCAGACTCTCGCGTGCGTAGAGTCTTGCTCGAGTGTTTCCTCGCGTAGAGCTTGCTCGCGTAGAGTTTCACTCGCGTAGTGTCACGACCCGCACCCATTTTTTTTTAAAAAACGGATACGAGACGTATCCAAGCCAGCCTACGTTGCAGTGTCGGCGGTAGAACGCTGTCACGGCCATGAAGATCAAAATCACAAATAATGGTCATTCACAAAATTAATTTAATTTACAATGATCACAAGTTTTACATTTACAGGAAAAATATAAACTTGTACAAATATTGAATGACTATAACTCGACTATCTAGCTAATCTCTAGGCTTTTGTCTGCAAGTTTCCTGTATCTCCCCAAGCTAAGTGAATCCACGGCTAACCTGAAAAATGTTGGTTTCCAGTCAGGAATGGAACGAGCACAATTCACTGAATGTAATTTCAAATAAAAAAATGACTATACAACAGAGGTTAGACAGCAATTACATGTTTTTGAAAATAAACAAGAAATACGGAAAACCAATAGCAAATAAATAGACACAAAATACTTTCCCCAACTGTTAGAAGTACCTTTGAAATGTGATCAGTCTGGGACACTACACCGCACGGTCTACGAGGTATACTTGCAGAAAAATAAGCACTGTCTACGATGTCTACTTGCAGAAAAATAAGCACTGTCTACGATGTCTACTTGCAGAAAAATAAGCACTGTCTACGATGCCTACTTGCAGAAAAATAAGCACTGTCTACGATGTCTACTGCATGAAAATAAACACTGTCTACGGTCGGATCACACTTCCTTGGTACTTCTCATTCCCGACTCAATAATTTATAATAGAGTATAAAAATTACATAACCAATGGCCAATCAATGAAATATAGTAAAGATCAATATCGAAATGCAGACAATAAATTGTACTCGCCTGTGGTCCTGTGCTGGTGTAACCGATAATCTGAACCACTCAGAATGCCACAATAGTCAAAACTCGTACAACAGTCCCCGAAAGCTGAAATAAACATTATCAATGTTCTCAGAATAGTCAAAATAGCTAGAATTGTATGTCCTTAAGTCCAATTCTGGACACAAGGGCAAAACGATAATTTTGGGTCAAAACGGTGTCCGCCGTTGGACCCGCTTTGCATCGAAAAATGTGCCAGGGTCAATGGTCTCTAAAGTCATCAAACTACATGTCTACGGATTCGTTTTGAAGATACGAACCCAACCGTATGTCCAGAGTTGGATTCCGGCGGCCCGTGCACAAAATCGCCCGTTGAGTTGCACCGTGGGGCCCACAAAACGGCGATCCAATCAACTGTCTCAGAATCAAACCAAACTTGGCAGACAGGACCAGAAAAGCGATACGGTCCTGTTGGCACAAGTTTCGTCTCGATCTAACGAACATGCATGAAGTAATTGGGAAATTTGCACAGAGGCCGATACAGTGAATTTCGACGGATACGCATCAAATTTGTCGTGCACACGCAACCAATTTAAATTCCGTTAAAGCCCACACGACCACGAAACCGTTACACACCTTTCGATGCTTTCGGTTCGCGACCACGTCACCCGGATTGGCGGGACGAACGTCGTATCGAAGGTTTTCGTTGTTTTTAAAACAAGTTTTTCTTGAACTTTAACATTGAATAATTTCATGCATATTAACTGAAAATTTGAACTACCAGTTGCGTTCTAACCTCGCTTAGGTTATCTAAGACTCTGTATTATTAGATTTTTGAAACTCTTTATGAATCGACAGGATTTTTCCTTCCAAATCGTGAGGTTGGAACATTAGGTTCCTGTTTTGCTATCCACGAAAGTCAGGTTTTTTCGAGTTTTGTAACTCGAATCACCGTCAACCTAGTACGAACTACAATAGTCTAATTGATAGGATTAGAAGAGAGTTAAGTCGTAGTTATACCAGAGTTATACCAGAGTTTGTAGCTCGGAGTTTCGTCGAGAAACGCGGAAGAGAATAGCGCGCGAAGTGCCCTCGCCGCTTGGTTACTGCTGCTGTCACTGCCGGTGTATCCGCGCGCTCCGGCGTGTTCTGTCGACTTTGGCGCACGCACGACGGCGCTGCGGTGGCCGTGGGCACGCGCAGCAGTCGTGGGGGCGGGGTTGGAGCGTTGGCGAAGTTGGAAAGAGCTAGGGTTTCGATACTCGATTTTTATAGAACGCGGCTGCAGGGGTTCGTGATCGGTTCTGTTTTGTGGGGAGAGTTAAGGCTCGGGCTGCTTAGGCTGAGAAGTTTTTTGGGTTGGGCCGGCTTGGACTGAGCTGGCCTGGGCCGGCTGAGGTTTGTATGGAATTACTATTATTATCTCTTCTATTAATATGTATATATTTACATATATATGATTACATGTGTATATATATATATATATATATATATATATATATATATATATATATATATATATATATATATATATATATATATATATATATATATATATATATAAAATATATATATATATATATATATATTTTAAGTATATAAAAAAAAAAAAAAAAATATATATATATATATATATATTTTAAGTATATATATATATATATATATATATATATATATATATATATATATATATATATATATATATATATATATATATATATATATACTTACACACATTTACATATATTTAAATCTATACATACACACATATATAATATATTTACAATTTATACGCATATACGAAAATTACAATAATAACCATATAATAATAATACCTCCACTAAAATAACCAAAAGAGTCTTGGTGAACATATCTAGCCCTAAAAAATTATACCAATATTCTAAAATTCTATTTAAATATTAATATTACCCATTTTGTATAAATAACTAAATATTTAAAAAAATAATCATTAAGTCCACCCAAAAACTAGGAAATATTTGTACGTACCTAAAAGTATGTCTACATAGGCTTGGGCCCGGTTTGGGTCCAATCTGGACTAGTTTGGTACGACCGGATTCCCTAAAACTCAATAATATAATTAATAAATAAATAATCTTCTGTAAGGGTTAAGTCGCAACTTGGCCTGGTTTTTCTAGTTAGGACATCAATATGGCTCGACCTTCCCTGGAATGGCTAATACACTAGTCAAGGCACGCCACTGCACTGTTCGTGCCACGATTCCTAGTCATCTTGTACTCCAAATTTAATCATGATTAAAATCATCTATCATAATAATTAATTAATAAATTATTTATAAAAATCTAAAAATCACCATTCAATAAAATAAATAATAATAAAATATTTCAAAATTTTCTGGGAAGGGCAGCTACACGTAGATCCTCGATTGCCTACAGCTTGCTAGCATAAAGCCCTGGCTCGCGTAAAACCCCACCCGCATGCACCCTTGCTCGCGTAGAGCTATCTCACCTTGCCCTTGCTAGTATAAGCCACTTTACGCTTGCGGCCCCTTGGCCTAGCATAGAGGTTCACGCGTAGAGACTTTGAGTCCCTATGGCGTACCTCATTACCCTTTTATATCCTTACGCCTTTTGTCATGAACTTGATAATCACGAATTTATTTAGTATGTTTGGAATGATAATTGTACACGGCATGGTATGAAGTAAATATGACATGACATGACATGACAAGCAAGCATGATGGGAACTATTGAAAGCTGTTGCGACGGCAAGAATGACATGACAAGAATGAATGGCCTGGACACTGTGGACGATTGTGTTTGTATAAGTGAACCAGTATTGTCATGCATCATGTCTAGGGTAGGGACCTCTGAGTACCACGGTCAAGGGTACCTACTGAAATTTACTAAGGCTAATAACTAGAAAATCTAGTAGTCATGGAGAGAGTTCCCAGCTACAGGCAATCCCGTTATCTGGATGCCCCATCATGGATTTTGTAGCCTGCCATTGAGTAGGGCACATTTCCAGCACACTGTCATGTGTTGCACCCACTAAGCTATTTAAGGGTACATGCGTTTCTTGGACGATGTACCCACATGAATTCAATCCCCAAATTGCGTCTAGATAACCTGGATGGTCTGTAGTACTTGTGGCTGTTGGAATAACCTTATTGCATCTTGCTAGTAACTAGGCCTGTGATAACCCTAGTTAGTTAAAGTATCAAGCCGTACTTGTTTGCTTGGCCGTGAATATTGAATGGAGTCTAAGTCTTTCCCTGTTTCGGTACCTGGTTACTTCATTAACATGATTATTTATGCTTACATTAACAATAATGATCAGGGGCCAAGTTCTGCTCAGGTGAAGGGTTACAACCCCGGTCCTTGTTTGGTTTAAGGGTTGTAACCTGGCTCCCGGAGTAGTTCTGTGTCCTCTCTTCGTTTATTGGTTATTGTACCCTATGTCATGCTCGTCATGTTTTACTTTACCAACAAGAATTTGAGACGGGTCTCTATTCAGGTGAAGGGTTACAACCCCGATCCTTGTTTGGTTTAAGGGTTGCGACCTGGCTACCTAAATGGTTTCCTCGTACTCAATTCACTGTTGTTGGTTCTGTTATTATCAGTTTTCTTTATATATAATTATCTTTAATATCCATTTATTATATGTTGGTTTTAGTTCCTAAGTGAAGCCTCCTTTGTGGCACTTGCTCTTTCTGGGGTCTGACCCAGCTGGTTTTGTATGGCCAGATATCGGAGCAGCTCCAGAGGATCTACCTACCTTCCAGCCAGATGGTGACCACCAGACGTAACCCTGACAACGAGTGAGTTTTTATTTTGTTCTCTCACTCTATTGTAAAAATATTCTTTTGAGGCGTTTAGCCGACGAGCGCGTGTTAGCTCGATTGCACTTTATTTACTGTCTGCCTACGGGCTGTAACATGATTGATAAATTCTAAGGTTGATAATGTATGACTGAAACTCTTGCCAGTCTTGACATTTTGTACGACTAGCTTCATGATCATCCAAATATATAATGTATGGGACGCCTTACTATTGTATATTTGGTGCTCTGATATCTTCTAACTGTTATTACTTGTTTGTTCATGACCATAAGAGACTGATGGCTTGTAGTTAAACCCTCATATATCTAGACAGCCGTGACCGTATAGCGAGGTGGGTTGTACTTTAATATACGTAGCTGGCTATGTATGCCCCTGCTCTCCAGTATTCTGGTTCTGGAGCGTTACATCAGGAAAGTGTGGCTCAGCTCTTTCAGTAGCTTCCCTTTGGTGAAGAATTCCTGCACCACCTCCAAGACCTGATACTTCAGAATGTCCTAGTGGCATTTGTAGAACCCACTGCTAAAACCATCCGGTCCGGGAGCCTTGTTGGGATCCGCCAACTTGACAATTGATTCCACCTCCTCCAAAGTAACAGGGGCAAGAAGAATGCTATTCTCATACGGAGTCACCAATCTCTTCGTAACAACCTCTGGAAACACAGACAGGTAATCAGTCTAAAAATATAACTCAGAGTAGTACCTAACAGCCTCGCCCTGGATCTCAGTCGGCTCCTCCACAAGGTTGCCATCCACATCAAGAAGCTGGGAGATGTGATTCCTATGTTGTCTGGTCCGGATGACATCATAGAAGAACTTGGAACAATGGTCACCGTCCTTGAGCCAGGAATATTTGGCACGCTGAGCCGTGCTAATCTCCTTCTGCAGCCGCAAGATGTTAACTTCTTCGATCAGCTCCTTCTCTCTCGTAGCCAGGTCACCGTTAAGCATGTCAGATTGCATGTCCTGCTGGATAGCCCGCAGCTCCACCTCCTTATCTTCTAAGGTAGACTTGGACAACCCCTTCATCCAACTCCGTAGAGCTTTCTTCGTAGCCTTGAGTCGACGTACCAAGCGGAACTGGGCCGTCCCCTCTTGACATCTAGTAAGCCCCTCTGAGACAGCCTCCAGATAGCCCTCCGAGAGATACCAACAGTTATTGTACCTGAATGGGCAGGATTTCCTAGGAGAACGAGTAGAGAAGCCTACCCTGATGGGGGAATGATCGCTCGTCCCAGCGGCCAGGCCCTCAGCCGAAGAATTAGAGAAATGGCGGAACCATTTTCCATTACCCAGGGCTCTATCAAGCTGGCATGCAACCTTGTTCCGGATCGCTTTGTTATGCCAAGTCCAAATGAAGCCTGAGCACGACAATCCCTGGAGGCCCGCCTGGAGGAGACATCTCTGAAAATCATATAGTATAGAGTCTGGAACTGGGCGGCCGCCCACCTTCTCCCCTCGATGCAGAAGGACATTGAAGTCCCCGATCAGCAGAAGCGGATGCGACGACGAATCAGTAGCGGCATCAACTCTGGAGATGTTGCTCCACAGGGACTCCCGTCTCCTCCTGTCGTTGTGGCCGTAAACCGCCTCCAGCAAGAACCGAAAACCACCCTTGTTCGAGAAGGAGATGGCGATCAATTGCTCCGTCATCAAGATCAAATCCCTTTTCCACCTCTTCGAGTTCCATCTGACCCAAATTCTGGCTATGTCACAGAGAGCCAGGTTGTGTAGTTGGGCCCAATGAGGTGGGGCCCCGCCGAACAAAGGTCTTTTCATCTTTGATCTTCGATTCTAACAGTACAGAGATGTCACACTTCTCTCTGTGAAGAACCCCACAAATCTTTCTCCACCTTCCTAGCGAACACGCCCCTCTCACATTCCAGGCGATGATAGCCATTAATTAATGAGAGGATGAATCCCCTAGGAAACACCCGAATTGGCACCTGGTGAATGTACCGCATCCGACGCTAATAGATCCTCCTCTATCCCAGTCGGAATGGCCTGCTGGAGAACGACCTGAGAGAGCACCATCGCCCACGCAGGGTTGTTAACACACACCGCCTCCTCCCTGGTAGAAGGATGCCCCCCTCCCTGGAGGGACCGTCACTCAGCGGACCAACAGCACGTCGCTTCCTACAGTAAACATGCCCCTCAGTCAATCCGTCACCCCCCTCGCTCCTCTCTCCCCGCCGCCACCATGCCTCTGGTAATCATACCCTCCTGCCCTGGGTCGGAGATCAAAGCCCCACTCGTGGAAGCTAGCTGGGTAGAGACAATGAGGCTCATTCTGTCATCACTCACTGGAGGTGTAGTCCCTCCCGCCAAGACCTCCTCTCTACTGTCATCTCTGGAATCCATGTCACAGGGTGAATCTGGAATCTCACTGAAGGGAATATTAGGCTCCACCGGGGGGCCTACTGACGAACAAGCACTGGCCAGATGTCCAAAACAAGTACATCGTGAACAAGTAGGTGGGATCCATTCGTATTCCACCTTCTGGGTTAGCACCTCTCCAGAAGGGATTTCATATTCCACCATCTTCGGTAACTCCCCCCCAGCCCGAATCTCCACAAAAATCCTGGCATACATCAACCTCGATCGAAAGGCAGTAGCATCATCCGCTTTGATCGGGGTGCCCACCAAGCTCGCCAGACGCATCAGCAATGGAATACTCTAGAACCGGACAGGAAACTCAGAAAAGCGAATCTATACAGGGATGGCATTCAGGACTTCCCTTTCACATCTAAGTTCTGGAGTCCATTCCTTCAGAATGATGAGCCTACCGTCGAACGTCCAGGGGCCGCCTTGCAGGATCCTTGCGACATCCTCCGCAAGCCCAAACTTCACATAGTAGAAGCCGTTCTCGTGAGCAAAGAACTCCATACTGCCCTTAGGCTGCCTGTAGCTTCCCTTCCCGAAAATGTTTGAAAATATTTTTTATTATTTATTTGATTTAAATAGTGATTTTATGATTTTTTTTATAAAAAATTATTTAGTTAATTATTACGGTAGATGATTTTAGCCATGGTTAAGTTTTGAAGTACCAAACGACTAGGAATCATGGCACGGATAGTGCAGTGGCGTGCCTTGACTAGTGTATTAGCCATGCCAAGGAAGGTCGAGCCATAGTGATGTCCTAACTAGGAAAACCATGCCAAGTTGCGACTTAAACCTATAGAACTTTTAATTATTTATTAATTATACTATTGACTTGTAGGAGATCCGTTTGTGTCGATTTAGCCCGAGCTGGGCCCAAACCGAATCCAAGACTATGTGGGCATGCAATGAGACCAGGGACGGCCATATAGTCATATTTTATGTGTTACAAATATTCCCTAAATTATTTTAGGTATTGAGGTACATTTTTAATTATTTGAATATTTGTATAAAAATTAGTATTTTTATTATTAAATATTGTTTGACAATATTTGTACAATTTTCTGGACCCGGATAAAGGTGAATAGTATAGATTTACCAAACCACCATTTAATTATTTAATTATTTTGTGGTGATAAATAAATATATTTATTACTGTTAGATATTATTAATATTGATTATATGGGCATGTAAATATATTTATAATTTATTAATATATGTACATATATGTTATGTATAAATATATATATATTTTATATGTGTATATGTGTATTTATATATAAATACATATTATAGATATATGTATATGTGTGTATATATATATATACATGCATATATACATAGGTATTTATGTGTATGTATATATATGTGTAGGTGTATATAAATATATACTATATATGTGTTTATGTGTATTTATATATAAATATATATGTATATGTGTGTATGTGTATAAATATACATACGTATTTGTGTGTATATATAAATATATATGGTAATATGTGCGTATGTGTGTGTATATATATATATATATATATATATATATATATATATATATATATATATATATATATATATATATATATATATATATATATATATATATATATATATATATAGGTATAGTAGAATGTATACATGTATGTGTGTGTATATATAAAAAAAAAATATAGGTATAGTAGAATGTATACATGTATGTGTGTGTATATATATATATAGGAATATATATATACATATATATTAATTGCAATAAAACAGAAATAGAAAATGAAAAGGAAATGAAATAAGTAGACAACAGCATCCCCCAAACCATCCCAGGCCGATTTCCCCACACCGAGCCCAAAGCCAACCTCAGCCAAGCCTTCACATGCCATAACCCATTCCCGCGCGTGTGGTTCTCCCCATCCGCACCAAAGCAAACGAGCAACAGCAGCATACCATTCCAACCGGTCGGCCCAACCCGAGTAGGAAGCCCAGCCACCCGCTTGACTTTCCCCAGCCCGAGAATAGAACACCACCCTCTGTTCATATCTAAACGTTAGTATATATATACATAGATCCGAGAGGGAGAAGTTTTGATACACACAACTCCAATCCTAAGAAATTCGACACGCCGCCACCTCCAACCCACGCCCCACGACCTCTGCGCGCGCCCACAGCCACCGCAGCGCCGCCGCGCGCGGCCGGAGTCGGTCGGCCGCGAGTACTAGCCCGCGCGCACACACAGGAGCGGAACAGAGCAGTTCCAGCGACTCCACTTCGCGGTAATACTCCTCTCTCAATACTCCATTATTTCATGACCCGTAAATTGCTTTGGAAAGCCAACATAACCGCCTCGAAACCCCAGTAATTCGATTTTGTATAGGTTGCCTGACCAGTCCATGAGATCGACCCAAAGTCGGTCGAAAACATGTTCAAAAATAGGACACGAAACAGTCCATGAACCCACATTGGAGGGTCGATTTCGATCGATCCAGTAACTGTTTAGAAATTCCACCTGAACACAGTTATAGACAACATATAGGACTTCACGACCCTTTTTGTTGTCATGACCAGCACCCATTTTTTTTAAACGGTTACGAGACGTGTCCAAGCCAGCCTACGCCGCAGTGTCGGCGGTAGAACGCTGTCACGGCCATGAAGATCAAAATCACAAATAATGCTCATTCACAAAATTAATTTAACTTACAATGATCGCAAGTTTTACATTTGTAAAAAATATAAACTTGTACAAATAATTGAATGACTACAACTCAACTATATAACTAGTCTCTAGGCTTTTGTCTGCAAGTACCCCCGTATCTCGCATGCTAAGTGAATCCACGGCTAACCTGAAAAATATTGGTTTCCAGTCAGGAATGGAACTAGCACAATTCACTGAATGCAATTTCAATAAATAAAAATGACTATAAAACAAAGGTTAGACATCAATCATGAGTTTTGAAAATAAACAGTAAAGACAAAAAATCAGTAACAAATAAATAAACAAAATACCTTCCCAATCGTAGAAGTCACTTTAATATGTGATCGGTCTCGGGACAATTACACGATACTGTCTACACTGTCTAAAGTTACACTGTCTAAAGTTACACTGTCTATATTGTATAAAGTTACACTGTCTACAGCAAATAATGCAATAAAGAAACATGGTATACTTTGAAATAATAAATCATTGTTTACACTGTCTAATTGCAATAATAAATCACTGTCTACACTGTCTACTTTGCAATAATGAATCACTGTCTACACTGTCTACTTTGCAATAATAAATTACTGTCTACACTGTCTAAGGTCAGATCACACATCGTTGGTACTTCACATTCCCGACTCAACAATTTATAATAGAATATAAAATCACATAACCAATGGCCAATCAATAAAATAAAGTGAAAATCAATATCGAAATGCAGACAATAAACTGTACTCGCCTGTGGTCCTTTGCTGGTGTAACCGATAATCTGAACCACTCAGAATGCCACAATAGTCAAAACTCGTACAACAGTCTCCGAAAGCTAAAATAAACATTACCATTGTTTTAGAATAGTCAAAATAGCTAGGATCGCATGTCCTTAAGTCCAATTCTGGACACAGGGGCAAACAGTAATTTCGGGCCAAAATGGTGTCCGTCGTTGGACCCACTTTGCACCGAAAAGCGTGCCAGAGTCAACGATCTCTAAAGTCATCAAACTACATGTCTACGGATCCAGTTTTTCGATATGAACCCAACCGTATGTCCAGAGTTGGATTCCGGCGGGCCGTGCACAAAATTACCCGTCGAGTCGGACCGTGGGACCCGCAAAACGGCGATCCGATCAACTGTCTCAGAATTAGACCAAACTTGGCATACATGACCAAAAAATGATACGGTCCTGCTGGCACAAGTTTCATCTTGATCTGACGAGCGTGCACAAAGTAATAGAGAAATTTGCACAAAGGCCGATACGGTGAATTTCGATGGATACGCATCAAATTCGTCGCGCACACGCAACCAATTTGAATTCCGCCAAAGCCCACACGACCACGAAGCCGTTACGCACCTTTCAGTGCTTTCGGTTCGTGACCACGTTGCCCGGTTTGGCGGGACGCACGTGGTATCGGACAATTTTTATGGTTTTTAAAACAGGTTTTTCTCAATATTGGGAAACCAATTTCTCGGCGCACAAAGATCAAAATTGATTTCTGTAAAAAGGGTTCTCTAGCCCTATATGTTGGGTTTAACTTCTGTTCAGAAAGTATGCTGATTCGAAGAATAGATTGGTGGGAAATTCGACGTCAAGTTGGGTGTTTGGACTGTTTCACGTCATGTTTCCAAACAGGTTTTTCGATGAACTTTACATCGATTTTCTCGACGGGGTGCTTGTCTATCACAAAACTTATCTACTGGGATCGAAACGTGGTTATATTGGCTTTCTAAAACAATTTACAGATTGAAAAACGAATAAGTGTGGAAGGAGAAATTTACCTGTAAAGTGAGGGACCGAGTACTGCTGCTGTTACTGTTAATCCCTCTGTCCCGCACGCGTGAGCACGTCCGGCCAGCCGACGCTGCTCCGGCGATGGCGCCAGGTGGCTGGAGGAGAACGTGCGGAGGCGGGGGCTGCTTGTGCGGGTGTTTGGCAGGGGTGCGGCTAGGGTTTTTTTTTTGAGTTTCGTCGAAAATCCTTTCCCATGACCCAATCTCTGCATATATAGCTATATATACGATATATATCATATATATATATATATATATATATATATATATATATATATATATATATATATATATATATATATATATACAGGCAGTTATAATGTGCACCGAATGGGGGGTGGGTCAGGCCTGGCTCATGGGTTACTGGCCTTGGGCCGAGCCCAGGCTGGGAAAGGTTTTCCTTTGTGTGGTTTTTTTTTTTTAGTTCTTTTTCCTATTTCATTTACCTCATCTATTATATACCAATTCATGTATATTTATATGTATCCACATAAATACTTGTGTATGTATATACCATAATGTTTATATATATATATATATATATATATATATATATATATATATATATATATATATATATATATATATATATATATATATATATATATATATATATGAATACACATATACCCATAAACAATATATATTTATATATACATACACATACGCAATATATTTATATACATATATATATATATATATCTATGTTTATATACACATGTACAAATATTTACACAAAAATATATATTCCTATATTTTCCTATATGTATACATATACTATATATATTTATATATACACACATACATTTTATATATTTAGAATTTACATATACACAATTCACTTATATCTATATATATCTATATATATATATATATATTTATATATATATCTATATATATATATTTATATATATATATATATATATATATATATATATATATATATATATATATATATATATATATATATATATATATATATATATATATACGCGCATACACATCTATTATATGTATACATGTATACACACATACACCTATAATATATATATATATATATATATATATATATATATATATATATATTATATATATATATATATATATATATATATATATATACATACAATTACATATATAATATTTATTTATACATACATTCACATTCACACATATATAATATTTATTTGACAATAAATAATATAAAAATAATATTATTAAATAGCAATCCCAATAAAATAATAATAATAATAACAATGAAATTTAATAAACCAATAATGGCGTAAATACCAATATGTACAGTCTAATAATCCCAAAATGCACAAAACCCATTTTATACAAAAGTCACTGAATATCAATTAATAATGATAATTATAATATTTAAATACGAATACTAGAAAATATTCGTTAAACCATTAAAAATGAAATACAACACCCTCACACCCAGTTCATCAACATGAATGTCATTGGACGTGCCGCATGGCTACATGGGCTTGGACTCAGTTCGGGTCCAGTCCGGGCTAAAATGCTATAATCGGTTTTCCCTAAAATCAATAATATAATTAATAACTAAATAATCTTCGGTAAGCGTTAAGTCGCAACTTGGCTTGGTTTTCCTAGTTAGGACATCACTATGGCTCGGTCTTTCCTACCAGGGCTAGTACTCTAGTCAAAGCACGCCATTGCACTATCCATGCCATGATTCCTAATCGGTTTGTGCTCCATAACTCCACAAAGACTTAAGTCATCCACCGTAATAATATTAATTAAATAATTACTTATAAAAACTCTAAAATCACTATTTAATTCAAATAAATAAATAAATAAAATATATATTATCAAAGTTCTGGGAAGAGGGGCTACAAATCTATCCACCTTAAAAATAATTTCGTCCTCGAAATTCGAATTCATAACTATTCCTTAAAATAAAAAAGAACTCTATCATTACCCTAATCTCCTCGAATTTTTAATTTCTCAAAAATAGTTCATATCCTTCTCATTGTCCATTTTGGCAAATACAAAAATATTGAGGACTTCTACCCACCTTTGGTCACACTACTCCCTCAAAGCTAGGTCACAAAAATTTTATAATCATTCAACTAATTGCTATAATTGCTACCAATTGATATCTACTGAATATGGCACCTATAAACCTCTCAGATCTATCAAATAACCCAGAATCTAACATGCAACAAATTTACACAAGTAGCTAAGAAATAGTGCTAAATTCTAATAAGCGTGACCATTCGTCACTCTGAAATAGGAAGGACAGAAAGATAAGGAAGATTAATCGAGAGCAATTATGAAGCTTCAAGGACGGTAAAGAGTATCCAATGATGCAGATAGAGAGAAGGTTTACGAACCATTGAATTATTTGCTAGAACGGCTACTCTAGTCCAGTCACTTGCTAAATCATAGAACCCTTCGTTCTTAGAGGGGCTTGCAATCCGTGCAATACGGAAATTCCGTCCTCGGAGTTAATCTAAAACATGATTCCAAAATAGAACGGAATTTGAGAAATCAAGACTGTGATTTTCCCCGTGGTTATTTAAACACACGAGCAAGGGATATAAATGCAATACAAGATTGTATCGCGGCTTTTAGGCAGATAGAATAAGGGTTACGATTGACTTCACGTTCGAAGAGGTGAGGACTACAAATAGATATAGGAACCTACTTCAAATAGTTTGGTTTTATAGTCTAAATATGGTAGTATGCATGGATGGGTTCTACTGGTCTTAATGAGTTTCCTATTCGGACATCTCTCACTGGTTGGATGAACCCAAGATTTCAGTCTATATTGACGGGAAAAGATCCCAACTATTTCTACTAGGTTAGGGTAACTTAGAGTAGGCTTCTACCCAAGGGGTTGAGTTAGTTGCCCGTCATGTTGGTTAGCTAGGTCCATAAGCCTGAAATGTGCCTCCAGTGACTCTTGTGTTTAAGTAACACATGAGGCCTCAATTGGGTAGCACACTAGTGGCATGCGCGTAGTGGGCTTCGAGTAAATCATAACCATATATTGGGTCGAATGAACTGAGTCAAGGTTGAGGCCTTAGTGGAAGTCGGAAAGTATACCGGTGTTGTGGTAAGGGTTATAGCTAGTCCTTTTGTCCTGAAAGTCGTAGCACAAAAATAGAGTACAAGGGGACAGGTTTGAGTGGGACCTGATATACCTAGATGAAGGTGGACTCGTCTAGATCTTGCATATGCAATTTGTTGGAAGATAACAGCTGGTCTCGTACTCCGAATATTAATGACACGGTCAGGACACAAAATAATCTAAATGGAAAGTGGGAGTCCATAGGGCACTAACTATCATCCTATTGGAAAAATTATTCTAATCAATCGGTAATCTTCGTATATCCCAAAAATTTTAGGAAGCTTACAGTCTACCCACCTTAGAAGCTAAGACATGGTTTCAGGAATAACGAGGTTAGAAGGATTCCAAAGTCCAGATATTGTACCTCGACTCTTGTTAATAGAGGATAAGGCACTGCGTAACGGAATACGGTAGATATAAATCATGTCAAGGATCGTGCTTCAATAAATGGAGAACGAGTGTGTACAATGACACATGGTCGATAAAATAGAATAATCTACTCGTCCACGGTAGACAAGAGTTGTCGACGGGGTAACCAACTCTAAGGCACATCATATGAAAAGATTTCTAACAACTGAGTCATGAATTTCTATTGGGGTCAAACCTGTCGGACTATTGTCACAAGGGTTCTAGTTAAACCAAGCTTCAAACAAATGATTAGAGGCTCACAACATTTGGTTCCTTGGGAATAGATAGTCTCCTAGGTTGGCATTTTGACCAATGGTAAACCCTAATCATTCTCAAATTCAGATGGCTTGAAAGTCCCGATAACAGTTTGGGGTCAAGAGGAGAACGAGTAACTCAATCACATGGTTGGCTGATGATAACTACCCTTGTGTATACAACTACCATAGCCATGGGGATACTCGGTATCTCTCTACTAATTACGAGCTTCTGTCTTTCCAAATCAGTGAAAGACAAAAACAATAAAGAGTTCAAGAAAGATGTTACTGAATACAATCACGTGATCCAAAGACGAACGTATAAGGAATTGTCAAAGCAGTCGCGGATGAGATCCTAGATACCTATATATCTCCATCCACGTAGTATAATTAAACGAAAAGCGAACCAAATGCATCATGGTTGATCAGACCATAATACGCTGATTCTGATTAGACAATAAGTTAGCAGGCGTCCCCACTAAACATATGCCTCAAATCAAGCTCGAGAACAGAGTGAGCTTGCAAAACTAAGCTGTAACAGCAGCGTTTGTTAAGATAGTCGAATACAATTATGCGAGATTTTTGAAAGAAGGCACAAGTAGTTCGAGTTTTATGAGAATCAAACCTTACCTGGCGTTCTTGCTTATACGGTCTTCCTACTATCTTCTTATCCACAAGGACTTGGTCGACTAATGGGTTATGGACATTCTAAATTCCATATTCTAGGTAAACCTATTAGTGTCAGTCAATTACCTCGTCAATAGATCACAAGGACCACGGAATGCTAGGTCGGGAGACACGCTACCCAATCTCACAGAACTTCCACTACTATTGGCTTCGGATCTTATAGAACATACAGGGCACTGTCCTATCCTCTATGGTATCCTAAACTTGTAATCATGTTTGAAGTCATTTCACCGCGGATTACGCCACGCCCATATACTCTGGCTGTGGTAAACCCTTGGTTTCGTAACTCAACATGATACAAAATCGAACACTTCTTAACTCTATCCAATATTGGCTCAAGGGTATCTACGATCAAGAGAGGACCACTAACCATAGTTTTGGCAATATCCCATCACCTATATTTTCTTAAACTAATTTCACCTCTAGGGGTTGTGTCTCGCCAGTGCGCTGCTGGCTGCAGTGTATCCATAGTCTCCAAAATTCAATTAAATGGCGACAGTGCACTGCTGTCCTGCCATTATGAGTTAACTAACATTCCTTTAACTATATCTGTAAGAATTCATGAGTTTCTAGAGATTCAAACATGTTGACTATGAAATAGAGCGTAGTTATTTGTCTATCGTTCACAACCCTTTAACATAAAAGATTTAACAGGGAGAATAACCGAAGACAGAAATACAAATATCCTAGTATCTATTTCATATGTACTCAAGCCTTTGAGGAAAAACTTGAATCGAAACTAACTCGAGGTTCATACATGGGTAACATAATCAGAAATTATAAAAAAATAATAATTCTTAGGCAAAACAGGAACTAAATAGGCAATTCGGACTAAGATATGAGGATGATATCTAAAGAGGCAAAGAGAAGGAATCGAATAATTTATCAAGGTTAGATCATTAATCCTAGGAAGCTCTACCTCACCAAGTGAATCATCTATCCACTTTAGATCATATCGCCAAACCAAGAGGTAATAGTGTACCTATGGGGATCTGAAAAACCATCAAAATTAATAACTCCACGTCTAAATTGCATGGCCTAGACTACACATCGGTAAATTTGTATAAAGGACTCCTAGTCCTAGTCATTCTCTTAAATTAAATTAATCCCTAAATGTGAATGAGCATTTCCTAGTCGCAGGCTCGCAATAGTACGATTAACTTATGTACTATCACGAGTTCACATGACTTGCGAAAACTGGCATGCATGGGCCACCACAAAAACTTGTCACGACCCGCACCCATTTTTTTTTAAACGGTTACGAAACGTGTCCAAGCCAGCCTACGCCGCAGTGTCGACGGTAGAACGCTGTCACGGCCATGAAGATCAAAATCACAAATAATGCTCATTCATAAAATTAATTTAACTTACAATGATCGCAAGTTTTACATTTGTAGAAAAATATAAACTTGTACAAATAATTGAATGACAACAACTCAACTATTTAACTAGTCTCTAGGCTTTTGTCTGCAAGTACCCCCGTATCTCCCATGCTAAATGAATCCACGGCTAACCTGAAAAATATTGGTTTCCAGTCAGGAATGGAACGAGCACAATTCACTGAATGCAATTTCAATAAATAAAAATGACTATAAAATAAAGGTTAGACATCAATCATGAGTTTTGAAAATAAACAGTAAAGACGAAAAATTAGTAACAAATAAATAAACAAAATACCTTTCCAATCGTAGAAGTACCTTTGATATGTGATCGGTCTCGGGACAATTACATGACACTGTCTACACTGTCTAAAGTTACACTGTCTACACTGTCTAAAGTTACACTGTCTACATTGTATAAAGTTACACTGTCTACAGCAAATAATGCAATAAAAAAACATGGTATACTTTGAAATAATAAATCATTGTTTATACTGTCTAATTGCAATAATAAAATACTGTCTACACTGTCTACTTTGCAATAATGAATCACTGTCTACACTGTCTACTTTGCAATTATAAATCACTGTCTACACTGTCTAAGGTCAGATCACACATCGTTGGTACTTCACATTCCCGACTCAACAATTTATAATAGAATATAAAATCACATAACCAATGGCCAATCAATGAAATATAGTGAAAATCAATATCTGTAACGTCTCAGTCCCAAAATACGTAGGACTAGAACGTAATCATGCCAGCTGTATACATACGAAGTATATGGACCCTCGTATATATACATAAGCTGTAAAATACAGTAACCAAGGTACTAAATCTCATCCACAAAGATAAATATGATATAAAAGTAACTATGAATTTGCCATGTACACAATAGTTGGGCGGAGACAAAGTCCACTACCAACCAAATTATATATGAAAAAATATACAAGGAAAGAATTTAGCAAGCGAGAGCAATGGCGAGTCCAAGAGCAATCACCACGAAGGAAGGAATGGCCTTAGCTAGAGCACCTGCAAGAAATCACGAAACACACACCTGGCGAGATAACCAGGTCCTCAGAGGGACGTAACAAGATACATCAACATGCCACATAACTGAATATATATACTATGTCATAAATTACTAGTAAAGTAAATAGTCACACTCGTAACAAGTTCTAATACCTCATCATCGAAACAGTGGACTACCCCTGCAACCAAACAAGGACAAGGGGTAGTACACTATACCGCGATGCGATATTGTCCCAAGCTACTAATGGAACGGGGTGATATGACATTGACGAGGGTTACCTAACCATCTAATGTGTTTATGCAGTAAGAACAAACCTTTAACGTATGAGCCCTGGCTGTAAATAGGATCGGCATAGTTTCCATATAGGGCACCAGGGGCCTACGTCCATAATGCTCGGGAAGCGTCAGAGGGCACCATGTGCAAGGGGCTACGTCCATAACGCTTTGGATAACGTCAGAGGGCACCTGGAGCCTGCGTCTCCGGCGGAGCGCACAGGTAATGAGGGAAGTGCATAGAAGCCCACACGTCAGGTAATGTTCTCCCCACCCAATGTACCTGTCAAGTCGCATCCACGACCATGTACCTCTACTAACTGCTAAGTCTCCTAACATGCCTCTATTAGCAGCTAGCCCTAACGCATGCGCATGGGGGATCAGCCCACACGCAAGAACCTCTATATGCTTCTCATCTCACACATCATCGTGGTATAACTGTGTCAAGGTTTATGCAATGCACTAAGCTAGTGGTAGTCCCTTAACTCTAAGTCTATATGCAATCAAAGGGTAAATAACAAGGTACAACTAATATCACTGAGCAGGCAGTAATCAAGAACTAGAAATAAATGAACAGTGATATATAATAAAAATGCAGACTGAATATAAACAGTATAATGGCAAGGTATCTTGCCTGGGGTGTCGCCTGGTGTGCGATAATCTGACAAGTCAGCATGGTCCAATAGCCATAGTCACGGTGCAGAGGTCCAAAGTCGCGAGAGAATAGGAACATGGAATTAGTCATGATCAAGAATTGATAACTGATGGATTTGTAGAAAAGGTGTTTATACTATGTTTAGAAAACATTTTTATAATAATCTTTACGTAATACTCGAAAATACTTTATATATACAAATTGGAAATTATTTGTTTGTATTAGTCAAAATATGTTTTAGGTACATACTTGGAAATTAAAATCGTTTTAGGCTAAAATCTTGAGTTTGTGAAACTAGATTTTCTAGATAAAAACTATATTTTATTAATCAAAAATAATTTAAATAATTATTTAAAAATTTGAAAGCTCAATTCCATTTAAATAATAGTAATATTAATAATGTAGATAATAAAATTTAACAATTAATATTATAAATAATATCACTAGTAGTAATTAATAATAATGATAATAATATTAATAATAAAAACTTAACCCAAAAACAACACAATCCTCCTTAATAATAATAATAATAATACAGAATATAACCTAATAATAATCAATAACCAATATAATAATAATAAATATAATAATAATGAATAATAATACTATTAACATTAATACTAACCCAGCCCCCTTTCCGTAACCTAATTTTCGAGAGAGAGAGAGTGAGGGAAGAGGAGAAGAAAGAGTGGGGACTTACGGCGATCGGAGCTCGACGTGGAGGCAGCGGCTCGACGGGTGGCCGGCGATAGCTCCGCGAAGGCGGTGGTGCTCAGGCGCCGGCGCAGATCTGGAGGGAGCGCGGCCGAGAATCACTGTAGCGGCGACGACGGGTGGTCCATGGCGGTTCGATTTTGGGAGGCGGCGGCGATGGGACGCTGGGCGTGCCGGAAGCTCGTGATGGCGGCGAAACTCTTGGCAAGGTCGGCCGGCGCCGGAGGAGGCGGAGACCTGGGGGCGCGGCGGAGAACTCGGAGGGCGAGCTCAGGCGGGGCACGGCATTCGAGCGACGACCGGCTCGGCACGAGCAGCGGAGAGGAGGTCAACGCCTGGGGCGGCTGGATCGGGAGGGAGCGCGGTCGCGGGGGCCTTCGACGGCTGTGGATAACCGGAGCTGGGCGGAGATGGTCGATCTACGTCGCGAAGATGGGTTTACGGCACGTCGGCCGGAGTGGCGGAGGCGAGTCGGTATGGATCTCTCTCCCTTTCTATTTCTCTGATGGTTTTGGTAGATCCTGCGGTGGTGTCGGTGGTTGTGGTGGGTGGTCGCCACGGCCGGATACGAACGGGGTGTGGTGTTGGTATTGGTGGTGGCCGTGAAGAGGTGTGGTGGAGATGATGACGATGTTGGTGATGGTTTGCTGGGTCGGTGTTGCTGGCTGTGGAGGCGAGTGGCGACGGCATGGGATGAGGAGCTGTTTATCGGATAGGATAGATTTATCGTGTCGGGTTGTCGACACCGTGATGGGAAAATGTAGATGTAAATATGGAATAAGAGTGGGACACGTACACGGACACGATGTACGAGTTGTTGTGGATGGAAAAATGCTGGAGGAGTACCTCTCCTTTTATAGGAGGTGGGAATTCCCAGTTGGATAGGGATTGGGATTAATTAAATCTCAATTAGATAAATCACCTATTTATTTAAACCGATTTAAAATAACTCAATCCAATTCAAATCAAACCTAGAAAAATACTACTCTTCATTTAAATTATTTTTAAATAAAGTCAATAAATCTTTTGCAATTTAATTTACCATATTTAATCAAATATTAAGTAAACAAGATCTCAAATATTATTTTCATAGTTAAATAATTTTGGAAATAATTAATTTCGAAAATCACTATAAATACTTTAAATCATAAACTAGCTTTTGTAAATGTCAAGATTTATTAATAAACATTTCACATTTCGCAAAACATTTGGAAATACCATAATTTTTCAAATCACTACTCATTTTTAAATGACGAAATAAAAATATTTATCACGTATTATTTTGAAAAACTAAATTCTTCTATATATATAAAATCTCTAATAAATGTTTTACAAAATATGTACCTCGCACATATTCGCACTCGGCGAGAAGTTACGAAATACAATCCCGCTCGCCACACAAATAAAAATGCGAACTTGTATGCGACGTACGAAGTACAAAATAGATATGAAAAATATTTAAAAAAATTGTAGTAGAAATTAAGGGGGGGTTTACATCCTACCCAACTTAAAAGAATTTCGTCCTCGAAATTTAGGAAAAATTAGGATAGGTAGGGCGAAGGGGATGGTAAGAGTTTGTTCGAATAGATGTACGTGATCATGAGAATGCAAACGAAATATTCGTCGAAGAGGCGAGTGACATTTCAATGGCAATGAGTCATTTGACCGACTAGAACAAAATTCCGATGGTCTTAGATTTCGATCATGACAATCAATCAATGACTAAGCTCGATCAACCTTAATATTAGCTAAAAAGACAACCTCATAAGTAGGTAATAATCTCCTTAATCCTTGGATATCATCAATATCCATGAAATCTCTCTTATCATAAATCATTCTTTCCAAAACTTTCTTTCGTTCCATGTCCCCTTAAACAAAACCAATATGATTCTTAATGTACTCTAATTTTCTCTATTTCGTCATAAAATAGTTCTCAAATTTTGAATCCCATAATCTCCATTATACCAGCTTACGTATATATCTTCCCAAGATAAAATTCTAAAATCTTCAACCAATTTGGCCCAAGTAAAAGTTAAAATCTTCTTTCTACAATTTGTATTATTGGTCAATGTACGATGCATATATAGGTATCAAAAAGTTCGTCTTCAACGTTCGATAATCTCGTAAACTAACGGTATACCTTCATAGCTCAATCTTCCATCATCATAAAATTTCTATAATGTTCATTAGTCTCTCTCGAAAATTTGAATTCAACAATCTCCTCTTTTTGATGAAAACTCGTCTTAACTTCTTATTCATAATCATTTTAGAACTTAATCAAAAATATAAAGGTTTCTTTCTTCAACAATTGGTTATCCTTGGAAAATAATATCATCATAACGTCAACATTGTCTTTATCAAAAATTGCATCCATAAATTCTATATATATATTTGGTTCTTAAACCATCAATACTTTAGAAAAAAAATTTTACTCGATATGTAGTTGCCTCAAAACAAATTTGAAAGTCGCGAAGTCTATTTATCCTCGAGTGTTTCATCAAAACATAATATATCATTCCTTACTTCATTGATTCGGATTTATTGCACATTTCCATTTATTTCCCATCTATACCTCATAATCTCGTAATTATCTTAACCAACTACATTGTTTATCCATGCTGTGGGGTTCTTCAATCTAACCTCTACTAGCCCAAGATTGTCATGATCAAATTTCATTTCGTAGAAGGGAATCAAACAAGGAACAAGGTGGCGTAAACAATAGAGAAATCATAGTGAAGTATGAGAAAGCAATTTAATTAGAAGGGAGAAAAGTAAGCATTGCTAATATTGAAGAGCTAAAGATGTTATGGTCTAAGTAAATCAAGATAATACAAGAAAATAAAATGACAATGGTTAAGCAATCAAGATAAAAAAAAACACAAGGTTAAGCCTTTAACGGATTTAGTAGATCGCAATCGGGCCGAAGATTTGAGTCGAGATTGAGTCCCAATATATAGTCAAAAGTATATTGGTTCCATGGTATAGGTTATAGTTAGTCTTTATGGCCCAAAAGTCGTACCATAAAAATAGAATACAAGGGGTCGTGTTTAGTGGGACATGATATACCTACATGAAGATGAGCTCGTCTAGGTCTTGCATGTGAAATTTGTTGGAAGGAAAAGTCTAGTATTGTGCTCCAAATATCAAAGTCACGATAGGAAACACCAAATGGTCAAAATAGAAAGTGGGAGTTCATAAGGTGACATTTACGCAAAAATAAGATGGATCCAGTTAAAGCACAAAATAAAGATAATTAGGAAATCTCGTAGATCAAGGTAAAATAAGTTAGAGCACAGTTTCTAGAGAGAAAATAGTCTCATGGACAAGGGTATGGTTAAGGGAATGATCCTAATCATTTCTAAGTTCCAAACAATTAGATGGTCACGAATAAAAATCTAACTTGGAGGGAAGGTCGAGTGAGTCAAAGATATGTTCATCGGTTTAGTCGATGACTTGTGTATATGCAATATCATAGTCATAGGTGGCATGGCAATCTAATGTGGAATACTTCTATCTCACTAGGGTGACCTTACTTTGGTCCTTCACCAATATATGTTCTAAACTAAAATTTCAAGTTCCTCAAAATTTCTCAATAAAATTTTCAAGATACTTCGCCAATATTTCAATTATCTTAGACTGTCAACTAACAAAATTTTAAATCTCTAGTCAATCTCGAACAATCCTCGTAATTCACAAATTGAATAAATAAATTCATCATCATTTTTTTTCTAAACCTTAAACTCGTCATTTAATAAGTTTATCAACCGAATTTCATACTACAAATGGAACATTTAATTAACTCTCGAATTTAATCATATATCCTTCAAATGTGTCTATCTAGCTTCCAATAAGTCACAACTACTCTTCAAAAGTAATTCTCCTTCTCTTCCCTTTTTTTCAAAATTTAAATATCCATAATCAAGGCTTTTAAACTTGAATCTAAATAACTCTATAAATCATAGATCATATGAGCAAATTTAAATATTTAAATTTTTCCTTCAAAGTCGATTCCATATCTTCCAAAAATATTTCAAACAAAATTTTTTACCATTATCTCTAAGCTCAAAATTAATACTTATAATTCGTAAATCGTAGAATCAATTTAAACCTCAAGCTCTCTAACAAACTGTAAATCATAAACCCTTCATATTCTCTAGTCATTACAAAATCATAACTTATAATTTAAAACACTTTGATAAATTCAAGATAAACTTTAACATATTCAATCCAAACTTGAACTTAATCGTAAATCATGTGTCGCAATTTAAAGATGTTTCTCAAATCGGTTTCTATCCCAAATAAATCATAAACTATTTCGCTATTTCCAAAAATCATAATTCATAAAATTGTTTTTTGTCCTCTTGTGTATACCACCTTGTAATTGCAAAATAAAATTCCAACTATTCATTGAAGGCGGTAATATGCTACTACCCAACTTGAAATTAACTAATCCTTAAATCATACTTCCGAGGAAAATAAATGCTTCTACAACTCAAATAAAATCTCCATGCATATTAGTTGTCAATGCAATCCATCTAGCCATGTGTTTAACCTATGGGCATATACTAGTGTAGTCATCTTACTAAACACGAAACTAAGAATTTACGGTGGAAGGAGTCAGGCAAGATGCAAATCAAGGGGGTCGAACGAGAGTTCGGAATTTGAAGTCAAGGAAGGAAGTCAAGTAGGTGGATGAGATTCTAAACTCTAATCCTATATTGCAGGCATGTTCGGTACAGTCATGTAACCGAAACGGCAAACTCGACCTGCATGGGCCACCTCAAAAACATGTAACGCCCCAGTCCCAAAATACGTAGGACTAGAACGTAATCATGCCAGCTATATACATACGAAGTATATGGACACTCGTATATATACATAAGCTGTAAAATACAGTAACCAAGGTACTAAATCTCATCCACAAAGATAAATATGATATAAAAGTAACTATGAATTTGCCATGTACACAATAGTTGGGCGGAGACAAAGTCCACTACCAACCAAATTATATATGGAAAAATATACAAGGAAAGAATTTAGCAAGCGAGAGCAATGGCGAGTCCAAGAGCAATCACCACGAAGGAAGGAATGGCCTTAGCTAGAGCACCTGCAAGAAATCATGAAACACACACCTGGCGAGATAACCAGGTCCTCAAAGGGACGTAACAAGATACATCAACATGCCACATAACTGAATATATATACTATGTCATAAATCACTAGTAAAGTAAATAGTCACACTCGTAACAAGTTCTAATACCTCATCATCGAAACAGTGGACTACCCCTACAACCAAACAAGGACAAGGGGTAGTATACTATACCGCGATGCGATATTGTCCCAAGCTACTAATGGAACGGGGTGATATGACATTGACGAGGGTTACCTAACCATCTAATGTGTTTATGCAGTAAGAACAAACCTTCAACGCATGAGCCCTGGCTGTAAATAGGATCGGCATAGTTCCCATATAGGGCACCAGGGGCCTACGTCCATAACGCTCGAGAAGCGTCAGAGGGCACCATGTGCAAGGGGCTACGTCCATAACGCTCTGGATAACGTCAGAGGGCACCTGGAGCCTGCGTCTCCGGCGGAGCGCACAGGTAATGAGGGAAGTGCATAGAAACCCACACGTCAGGTAATGTTCTCTCCACCCAATGTACCTGTCAAGTCGCATCCACGACCATGTACCTCTACTAACTGCTAAGTCTCCTAACATGCCTCTATTAGCAGTTAGCCCTAACGTATGCGCATGGGGGATCAGCCCACACGCAAGAACCTCTATATGCTTCTCATCTCACACATCATCGTGGTATAACTGTGTCAAGGTTTATGCAATGCACTAAGCTAGTGGTAGTCCCTTAACTCTAAGTCCATATGCAATCAAAGGGTAAATAACAAGGTACAACTAATATCACTGAGCAGGCAGTAATCAAGAACTAGAAATAAATGAACAGTAATATATAATAAAAATGCAGACTGAATATAAACAGTATAATGGCAAGGTATCTTGCCTGGGGTGTCACCTGGTGTGCGATAATCTGACAAGTCAGCATGGTCCAATAGCCATAGTTACGGTACAGAGGTCCAAAGTCGCGAGAGAATAGGAACATGGAATTAGTTATGATCAAGAATTGGTAACTGATGGATTTGTAGAAAAGGTGTTTATACTATGTTTAGAAAATATTTTTATAATAATCTTTACGTAATACTCGAAAATACTTTATATATACAAATTGGAAATTATTTGTTTGTATTAGTCAAATATGTTTTAGGTACATACTTGGAAATTAAAATCGTTTTAGGCTAAAATCTTGAGTTTGTGAAACTAGATTTTCTAGATAAAAACTATATTTTATTAATCAAAATAATTTAAATAATTATTTAAAAATTTGAAAGCTCAATTCCATTTAAATAATAGTAATATTAATAATGTAGATAATAAAATTTAACAATTAATATTATAAATAATATCACTAGTAGTAATTAATAATAATGATAATAATATTAATAATAAAAACTTAACCCAAAAACAACACAATCCTCCTTAATAATAATAATAATAATAATACAGAATATAACCTAATAATAATCAATAACCAATATAATAATAATAAATATAATAATAATGAATAATATTACTATTAACATTAATACTAACCCAGCCCCCTTTCCGTAACCTAATTTTCGAGAGAGAGAGAGTGAGGGAAGAGGAGAAGAAAGAGTGGGGACTTACGGCGATCGGAGCTCGACGTGGAGGCAGCGGCTCGGCGGGTGGCCGGCGACAGCTCCGCGAAGGCGGCGGTGCTCAGGCGCCGGCGCAGATCTGGAGGGAGCGCGGCCGAGAATCACTGTGGCGGCGACGACGGGTGGTCCATGGCGGTTCGATTTTGGGAGGCGGCAGCGATGGGACGCTGGGCGTGCCGGAAGCTCGTGATGGCGACGAAACTCTGGGCAAGGTCGGCCGGCGCCGGAGGAGGCGGAGACCTGGGGGCGCGGCGGAGAACTCGGAGGGCGAGCTCAGGCGGGGCGCGGCATTCGAGCGACGACCGGCTCGGCACGAGCAGCAGATAGGAGGTCAACGCCTGGGGCGGCTGGATCGGGAGGGAGCGCGGTTGCGGGGGTCTTCGACGGCTGTGGATAACCGGAGCTGGGCGGAGATGGTCGATCTACGTCGCAAAGATGGGTTTACGACACGTCGGCCGGAGTGGCGGAGGCGAGTCGGTATGGATCTCTCTCCCTTTCTATTTCTCTGATGGTTTTGGTGGATCCTGCGGTGGTGTCGGTGGTTGTGGTGGGTGGTCGCCACGGCCGGATACGAACGGGGTGTGGTGTTGGTATTGGTGGTGGCCGTGAAGAGGTGTGGTGGAGATGATAACGATGTTGGTGATGGTTGCTGGGTCGGTGTTGCTGGCTGTGGAGGCGAGTGGCGACGGCATGGGATGAGGAGCTGTTTATCGGATAGGATAGATTTATCGTGTCAGGTTGTCGACACCGTGATGGGAAAATATAGATGTAAATATGGAGTAAGAGTGGGACACGTACACGAACACGATGCACGAGTTGTTGTGGATGGAAAAATGCTGGAGGAGTACCTCTCCTTTTATAGGGGGTGGGAATTCCCAGTTGGATAGGGATTGGGATTAATTAAATCCCAATTAGATAAATCACCTATTTATTTAAACCGATTTAAAATAACTCAATCCAATTCAAATCAAATCTAGAAAAATACTACTCTTCATTTAAACTATTTTTAAATAAAGTCAATAAATCTTTTGCAATTTAATTTACCATATTTAATCAAATATTAAGTAAACAAGATCTCAAATATTATTTTTATAGTTAAATAATTTTGGAAATAATTAATTTCGAAAATCACTATAAATACTTTAAATCATAAACTAGCTTTTGTAAATGTCAAGATTTATTAATAAATATTTCACATTTCGCAAAACATTTGGAAATACCACAATTTTTTAAATCACTACTCATTTTTAAATGACGAAATAAAAATATTTATCACGTATTATTTTGAAAAACTAAATTCTTCTATATATATAAAATCTCTAATAAATGTTTTACAAAATATGTACCTCGCACATATTCGTACTCGGCGAGAAGTTACGAAATGCAATCCCGCTCGCCACACAAATAAAAATACGAACTTGTATGCGACGTACGAAGTACAAAATAGATATAAAAAATATTTAAAAAAATTGTAGTAGAAATTTAGGGGGGGTTTACAATATCGAAATGCAGACAATAAACTATACTCGCCTGTGGTCCTGTGCTGGTGTAACCGATAATCTGAACCACTCAGAATGCCACAATAGTCAAAACTCGTACAACAGTCCCCGAAAGCTGAAATAAACATTACCATTGTTCTTAGAATAGTCAAATTAGCTAGGATTGCCTGTCCTTAAGTCCAATTCTGGACACAGAGGCAAAACAGTAATTTCGGGCCAAAATGGTGTCCGTCGTTGGACCCGTTTTGCACCGAAAAGCGTGCCAGAGTCAACGGTCTGTAAAGTCGTCAAACTACATGTCTACGGATCCAGTTTTTCGATACGAACCCAACTGTATGTCCAGAGTTGGATTCCGGCGGGCCGTGCACAAAATCACCCGTCGAGTCGGACCGTGGGGCCCGCAAAACGGCGATCCGATCAACTGTCTCAGAATTGGACCAAACATGGCGCACAGGACTAGAAAACCGATATGGTCCTGCTGGCACAAGTTTCGTCTCGATCTGACGAGCGTGCACAAAGTAATTGAGAAATTTGCACAGAGGCCGATACGGTGAATTTCGACGGATACGCATCAAATTCGTCGCGCACACGCAACCAATTTGAATTCCGCCAAAGTCCACACGACCACAAAGCCGTTACGCACCTTTCGATGCTTTCGGTTCATGACCACGTTGCCCAGTTTGGCGGGACGTACGTGGTATCGGACAATTTTTATGGTTTTTAAAACAGGTTTTTCTCAATATTGGGAAACCAATTTCTCGGCGCACAGTGATCAAAATTAATTTCTGTAAAAAGGGTTCTCTAGCCTATATGTTGGGTTTAACTTTTGTTCAGAAAGTATGCTGATTCGAAGAATAGATTGGTGGAAAATTCGACGTCAAGTTGGGTGTTTGGACTGTTTCACGTCCTGTTTCCAAACAGGTTTTTCGATGAACTTTACATCGATTTTCTGGACAGGGTGCTTGTCTATCACAAAACCTATCTACTGGGATCGAAACGTGGTTATATTGGCTTTCTAAAACAATTTACAGATTGAAAAACGAATAAGTGTGGAAGGAGAAATTTACCTGTAAAGTGAGGGACCGAGTACTGCTGCTGTTACTGTTAATCCCTCTGTCCCGCGCACGCGAGCACGTCAGGCCAGCCGACGCTGCTCCGACGATGGCACGCAGGTGGCTGGGGGAGAACGCGCGGAGGCGGGGGCTGCTTGTGCGGGTGTTTGGCAGGGGTGAGGCTAGGGTTTTTTTTTTTGAGTTTCGTCGAAAATCCTTTCCCATGACCCGATCTCTGCATATATAGCTATATATATGATATATATATCATATATATACAGGTGGTTATACTGTGCACCGAATGGGGGGTGGGTCAGGCCTGGCTCATGGGTTGCTGGCCTTGGGCCGAGCCCAGGCTGGGGAAGGTTTTCCTTTGTGTGGTTTTCTTTTTTTTCTTTTTTTAGTTCTTTTTCCTATTTCATTTACCTTATCTATTATATACCAATTCATGTATATTTATATGTATCCACATAAATACTTGTGTATGTATATACCATATTGTTTATATATATATGAATACACATATACCCATAAACAATATATATTTATATATATACATACACATACGCAATATATTTATATACATATATATATATATATATATATATATATATATATATATATTTATATATATATATATATATATATATATATATATATATATATATATATATATATATATATATATATATATATATATATATATCTATGTTTATATACACATGTACAAATATTTACACAAAAATATATATTCCTATATTTTCCTATATGTATACATATACTATATATATTTATATATACACACATACATTTTATATATTTAGAATTTACATATACACAATTCACTTATATCTATATCTATATATATATATATATATATATATATATATATATATATATATATATATATATATATATATATATATATATATTATTTTTATATATACATACAATTACATATATAATATTTAGTTATACATACATTCACATTCACACATATATAATATTTATTTGACAATAAAATAATATTATTAAATAGCAATCCCAATAAAATAATAATAATAATAACAACGAAATTTAATAAACCAATAATGGCGTAAATACCAATATGTACAGTCTAATAATCCCAAAATGCACAAAACCTATTTTATACAAAAGTCACTGAATATCAATTAATAATGATAATTATAATATTTAAATACGAATACTAGAAAATATTCATTAAACCATTAAAAATAAAATACAACACCCTCACACCCAGTTCATCAATACGAATGTCATTGGACGTGCCGCATGGCTACATGGGCTTGGACTCAGCTCGGGTCCAGTCCGGGCTAAAATACTATAATCGGTTTTCCCTAAAATCAATAATATAATTAATAACTAAATAATCTTCGGTAAGCGTTAAGTCGCATATTGGCTTGGTTTTCCTAGTTAGGACATCACTATGGCTCGGCCTTCCCTACCAGGGCTAGTACTCTAGTCAAAGCACGCTATTGCACTATCCATGCCATGATTCCTAATCGGTTTGTGCTCCATAACTCCACAAAGACTTAAG
>JANAVB010009596.1:5133250-5157380 GCA_029216955.1 Iris pallida
GGGCCCTACGATCCGATTCAACGGACAATTTTGTGCACGGCCCACCGGAATCCAAAATTGGACATACCCTTGGGTTCGTATCGTAAAACAGAATCTGTAGACATGTAGTTTGACGACTTTAGAGACCATTGACTCTGGCACGCTTTTCGGTGCAAAGCGGGTCCAACGGCGGGCATCGTTTTTGCCCAAAATTACCGTTTTGTCTATGTGTCCAGAATTGGATTTAAGGACAGGCAATTCCAGCTAATTTGACTATTCTGAGAATGTTGGCAATGTTTGTTTTAGCTTTCGAAGACAGTTGTGATGACTTTGACTTTATGGCGTACCAGTTGACGGTATCTTATTGGTTCTTCGTGCTACCTCCAGGCAAGTATACCTTGCCTCCCTCTACAGTTTATTTTCATGCTTATAGTACACCTGTCTTAGTATGTTATCTTGAGTTACCTTAGTTGCTATAGATTTATGTGATACCATGTTTACTAGTTTATTGTCTTGCTTGTATATCAGTATTTCATGATTTGATAGTGTAGTTATACCAGGCTTGTTTACGTCATGGATCATGCTAGAGTTGTCCTTACCTGTGTCATGACTGAGTTGTACCGTGTCTTCACCTGTATCTTGACTGAGTCGTGTCTGCAAGTATGTGTGAGTGAACTGCTATTCCTTTGTCTTTTCCACAACCTGCGAGTCCACACACGGGGTGAGGGTTGTCCTTTGCACCTGCGAGTCTACATACAGGGCGAGGGTGACTTGTCTTGAAACTGACCTGCGATTCCACATTCGGGGCGAGGGTTGGTATTCCATTGATCTTCCAGCAGTTCATTTATGCATAGTTGATCACGTATCCGTGTTCATAGTTACCTGTCAGTAGCCACATGTCAGTCTCCTGTCTAGTTCCTGTTTATACCCTGTATATATTATTGCATGATTAAACTGTTAGATAGGCATGTTTTATGTATCTTGCTATTCCTCTGAGGACCTGATGATCTCTTCAGGTTTAGCGATTGTATGGAGTTAGTTAGCAGAGCGGGATGGTAGAGGATTGCGATGCATAATACAGGTATTTGCTTATGATATTTCTTTATTATCCTCTCGTGCTTTATATTCAGTACCATGATATACTCTGCTTATTTATAGACTCATATCATTCTTAGAGTCTAATCGAACAATATGCTAATGAGCTGCAGACCATGACCCATACTTGTTCATTCTTGTTTATATAATTCCTGTGGATTGAGATACAGTTTAGATTAGACATGATACCGTGATCGTGACAGCTTATACGTACTCGAGTTGGTCTGGAGTCCGCTCGATACGTAGCTGGCTTGCTCACGAGCTCGCGTCCGAAAAGCGAGTGCGGATCGTGACACTGCCAGACTCGAGCAGCATAACCCCGGATCTGTCCGTAGAAAGGCCTGTTGCCTAGGGAGTACAGAACCAGTGTATTCCTCCAGTAGGCGGTCACCTTCTTTATCTCCTCCGCAGGGAACGAGGCCCGAAAACCCCTCCCTGCCTTAATCGGCGGCACGTACTCCATCGATGTGGGGCTTTTCGGTCCCACAGGTTTACAAATATCTTCCCAGGACCTTCCAGCCGGCCGAGTAGTCGCCTCCAGTGGCCTGGGGAGAACCCCGGGGGGGAGACCCAGACCCCTGACCGCCAAGTTCCACCACCTTGCTCTTCCCTTCATCCGTCGCGGTCGCCTTGGGCCGCCAGCCTACCGATTTCCCAGCAGGCACCACTGGGCCACGGGCCGATGGCCGTGCCCCTGACCCGCCTTGTTGTCTGTCAACATAGTAGCGATCCCTAAAATGGCCATGTCCTCCTCCTACCTTTCTCCCGGTCTTCGCCATGCGACAACGCGTAACCGTCGTCCATCATCATCTCTCTATCTGGCTCCCCTGAGATCGAGATCCTGCTCCGAATTCAAAATTTGGAGCGTTGGAGACACCCGGAAGGTTCCGATCCCCGTCCGATCCCATTGTCGGCCCTACCGTCGATAATTTATATATATATATATATATATATATATATATATATATATATATATATATATATATATATATATATAGACAATTATTTAGTATAGACAATTTATGTGTGTGTGTGTGTGTGTGTGTGTGTGTGTGTGTGTGTGTGTAAAATACACACACACACACACATAAATTGTCTATACTAAATAATTGTCTATATATATATATATATATATATATATATATATATATATATATATATATATATGTGTGTGTGTGTGTGTGTGTGTGTGTGTGTGTGTGTATTAATATATATAGGTAAATACTATAGGTATATACTAAATAATTGTCTAGGTATATTTAGTTACTATATATATTAGGCTTAATTGCACTTTGATACCCTCAACTATTTCTGTTTTTCAATTTCATACCCTAAACTTTTTTACTCAACAACTTAATACCTCAACTATTATTTTTTTTTTCAACTTCATACCTAAAATTTTAAAAATCCCGAAAATACCCTTATCCCTTCCCTCTCCCCTTCTCCCCTCCCCCACTTCGGCCATCCCCTCCTCCCGCACAGCCTCAGCCCCCCTCCCTCCCGCCACGCCCCCCCTCCGGCCACCCTCCTCTCCCGCTTCCGGCCGCCTCCCACCCCCCCCCCCTCCCGCTTCCGGCCGCCTCCCCCAGCCCCCCTCCTCCCACGCTGCCGTGCCCTAGGGGGAGAGGCGGGGGCGGGTGGCCAGAGCGGGGAAAGGGGGGGAGGGTGGACGGAAGCGGAAGGGGGGGGGAGGCGGCCGGAAGCAGCAGGGGGGCGGAAGCGGGTATGGGAGGGTGGGGGTGGGGGTGGGGGGGGTGGGGGATGGGGGGGGGTAATTTTCTAGTTTGACAATGGGCATTTTCGTCCAAATTTTTTTCGGGTATCAACTTGTTACAAAAAAAAATTAGGGTATCAAGTTGAAAAATAGGAATAGTTGAGGGTATCAAAGTGCAATTAAGCCTATATATTAACAAAAAAACGCAAAAAAATAAAATAAAAATGAATAAACCGAAAACCGAACCGATTTAGTTTGGTTCGGTTTAATTCGGTTTTGGGCCAATTCGGTTCGGTTTCGGTTTCGGTCCAATTCGGTTTTGGGTTATTCGGTTCGGTTTAAACTGAATTAACCGAATGCTCACCCCTAATGTCACTAAGATTTGAACTAAGAACTTCTAATATGTAAGACTAACATGATACCACTACCCCACAACTCTTTTGACTTTAGGGTGACCCATAGTACATCTTGATTTTGTTCTAGATATGTCCATGTTGATATGCCTATAATCTTTGGATCATGTGCCGTCGTCCAACCTGTCGGGCCACCTACGTGAGCAACATTAGTTTCGTAACACAAACTCACCCTCAGTTCTTTTTCAGTATTATTTCTTCCATTTATTTGGTGGGCGTTGGGAACAATGGACCCACAAAACATGCAATGCAGCGTGTACAAAGTCCCGTGCATATTGACGGACATATAAAAAAAAAAAAAATCTTTTTCAGTAATTAAGTAAATCGTATTTCATATAGCTTTATTCATGCTGGAGATCCCCCGATACAAAAACACAAAAGCATACTCAGTGTCGGAACCGTATCAGAATCAGTCGCGGACGACTAACCCACTCTTGCGGTGCAAGGCCGAGCCACCAAACGACGTCGAGACCTTGTCTGCAGCAGTACTCCCGCGCTGCCGAGGAGTAAGTACAGTGTAGACCGCAATCGGGGTCCTCACCTCGTGCGTCCCGTCCTTCCAGAGAACGTACCCGGAGAGGATCTCCTGTTGCCGTATCGCTCCGCCCTTCACCGTCACCGTGAAGGACTTCGTCTCTCCGACCGACGAGAAGGAAAGCACCGGAGGAGCGACCTTCACCGAGAAGGCGTAAGGCGAGGACACGGTCGCGTAGTAGGTCGAGCCGGAAGTCCCGACGTTGGTCACCGTTCTGCTGAACACGCGCAGTATGGGCTGCCCGTCGGGGACGGCGACCGCAAAGGAAGGGTAGTTGAAGCTGTCCACAAACTGCAGGGAAGAGTTGGAGCACCGGCTCCGGTGGCCGGTGAGGAGCCGAAGCGTGGTTGCGTTGTAGCCTTGTTTGCAGAGGAAATCGACATAATCTTGCTCCGATGCATCGAAGACTAGTCCTGGATCCAGAGCCTTAATTGGGTCTATGTGGCCCGAGCCGTAGGCGAATTCTGCGTCTCTGTGCTTTCTTGAATCCATGACCGTGGCTACACGACATAGATAGCAGCAGAGAATATTGATCAGTATCTCGAAATTATATATTTGAAATGTTGAAAAAAACAAGTCCAGTGCCACGAAGCTCCCACTAATTCACAATATGGTATAAGAAAGGCCAAGATGAACAACATTATCCCTAATAGGAGTTGGAAAAATCGTTTTTGTGACTTCAATCTGTAAGCCCTCACACTTGAAAAGATATTTTTGCGATGCCGGACCGGCGTAACGCACGCGACTTTATACACGTTGGGTCGCATGTTATTTTGGTCCACTGTTCCCAATTTTCACACACACACACACAGGGACGGCCCTGGGGCCGTGCCAAGAGTGCGGCCGCACAGGACCTCCAATTTTGGGGGGCCTCAAAGAAAATATTATGATTAGTTTTATAATTTTGTAATTCAAATTATCTCATTTTTTTTTCAATTCATACTCTATGATCCGTCCAAGACCTCAATTCTTCAATCCCTATTCCCTACCGACTCTTGGACTCATATTTATAGTCATACAAAAAATTTAGGCTTTCTCAAAGATCTTGCTCTGACCGGTGTGTTGTCTATCATCTCTAAGAGGTTCAATTGCTATTTTGTTTCTAAAGATCCCTCAATTGTTAGATGAATTTATTTTTTATAATAATGGTCTGATGTGAGTTTATTTTTCTATAATAATGATCATAGCTTTTTATATATATTATTTAGGAATTTGAATGTGCAAGACTCTTACATCAGGTGACTCAGGTCTTGGAGGCCCTCAATTGTGTAATTACATATTATTTCTCATTTGGGTATTGATCATTATTCATTTTATTATATGTTCTTATCACCAGAAGAGTCTGAGGCGAGATTTGACAATTTAACGATCAGTACGTCTTATGTCTAAAATATTTTTATTATACTATGTAATGTGTTGACTATAGATCATTTGAGCTTTGGATATTTTATTTATTAACTACATATAGATTCAGTTATAAAATATAATCAAGATCATCTGCAGAGATTCTGATAAAGACATAGAGTAATACATTTAAAATACAAATAAATTAATTTAGGGCCACATTTTGAGATTCGCACGGGGTCTTCAATTACTCAGGACCGGCCCTGTGCACACACCTCTCATGAGATTCGATCCTGAGATTGTTTGCCTAACCAAAAAAGTTGTACCTCTCCTTACTGATCACAAGGACTAGCTGAGTTGGGTATAACTCACTTGAATTATACATTACTAATTTCAACTTTAAATATATAAACAGTTACATTTTAAATATCGACTTTAACTTGGTATCAAAACAACTAATGTTCCAATATACTCGATTTTGACTAGATTTTAAAAAAAAAACAAAAAACAAACTGCAGCGTTGAGTGAATTCAACTCTCTGTCCAAAATTTAGGGTGTGTTTGATTGCAAGTGAAAAATACATAGAAAAGAAATTAATTCCATGGAATTATTTACCTGTAGTCATAAGAGCAGATTTGATGGAAGCTGGAGACCAGCGGGGATGGACAGACTTGATGTAAGCAGCCGCACCACTTACGTGGGGACAGGACATGGACGTGCCGGAGATCACATTGTAGTCCACCCTCGTCGGGTCCGCGGCGGCGACGGAAGGGGAAGCCACGGGGGACCAGGCGGCAAGAATGTCCACGCCGGGGGCCGTGAGGTCGGGCTTGAGCACGCCGGGATCGACCGTGTTCGGCCCTCTCGACGAGAAGGAGACGACCGCGGGCGCCATGACATCGTACATCGTCTCGCCGGGCATGATGGCCGCAATGGGATTGCTGAAAGTTCATGTTGAAGCTCAGTTGACATAGTTGTACACAGGGGTGAGCATTATTCGGTTTTGGACAACATTGAACCAAATCTTGGGTTTTGGAAAAAAAAAAAAAAAAAGAAGTTTTGGTTTTGGTTTTGAATATACTAAAATTTCTTCTTCGGTTATGATTTCGATTTTAGATTTCCGATTCGGTCCAAAATCGAAAAAGACTTGTACAATTATGTAAATATTTTCAATTCTATGCATATGTCGTAATTAAAATGTATATATTTTTAAATCAACAATTATATTTTATGTGTTTTGAAATTAAATTTTGATTATTTAACAAATAATCTAACTTTGGACACAAATACAACAAATGCGTGTATACAAATTGTAATTTTTAACATCACTTAACTACGGTATCAATTATGAACCATTATCCATTATACAATAAAAATAGGCCAACCGAACAAACCGAATAGTTATTTTGTTCGGTTCGGTTTCAGTTTCGGTTAATTCCGATTCAGTTTTGGATTTTTAAAATTTTGGTTTATTTTTTGACCATTTCGAATCGGTTGAAATCGAATAAACCGAAAGTACATAGGCTAAGTTCAGTGCAAGGAAAGAGTTTTGCTACCTGGTGGATTGGACGTAGGCCAGTATCTTGGCAGCGTCTTCGTCGCCGATCACGGTTGCGGGCAAAGGGAAAGAGAAGGCGAAGTCGAAGTCCGAGCTGCTCATAATTGCGCCGATCCCTCTGGCTACCAGGACGCCCATGCCGGATTTGAGATCGTCGCAGAGGACTATTTTGTTCTCAACTTTGAAAGAGTTTAGGGTTCCTAGCGCGCAGGACCTGGATATCTCGCCGTTGGCACCTGCTGACACATTGGGAGCGGCACCTCCGTATACCAAAGGGATTCCTGAACCTACATAGTCTAAGTTGAAGCGGTTGATGGAGTTACCCTGGAAAAAAAAAATTGTAGAAGACCGTTCAGTCCATGTCGCTGCACCAAAATTCTTAAAGCGGACGAGACGGACATGACATATATTTAGATATCTCTAAATATTATTTTATATTTTGGAGTTTTTGTGATGTATCCGATATTTTCGATTCACGACCGAGATATAACATGGTCCAAGTTTTTAGAGTTTTCTGATTCCTAAGCTATAAATATATATGTATCATTCCTGAACCTTAAAGAGTCCCAAGTTGAAGCGGTTGATGGAGTTGCCCTAAAAAATTTGTAGTCCAATACAGCTGCACCAAAACTCTTATTGTGTAGGTTAATTTGGCACAATAACGATGAACTAGATGGAGATGACACCAATTTAGATGTATTCTTGTGTATTTTGGAGTGTTTGTGGTGTGTTCGGAAAAAAAAAAAAAAAAAAAAAATTAATTCGATACATATCCGATCTGACTTGTTTCAGGGTTTTTTTTTTTTTTTTTTTTTTTTAAGTGTTCGCGCTTCACTGCTTCTTAAGTTAAAAATATATATCATTCCCGACAGCTTCACTGTCAAATGTTCATTTTGTGAACTACGAGGTTGATTGACGCAGTGATATAATTTTTTTTTTCTTTCTAAAATCTGCTTAAATTGCAGACAAGACTAGATTCGAAGCTGTAGTCAATACCAAAATGGAAACTCTAGATTTGTTCGAAAGGGTTGATGATTTTATACTTGGATATAGACAAGCTTACCATAAATGTTTGTCCATCTCCGAGCACCACTTTAGCGACGAATTTCCTGTCGATGCTGCTAGCCGCTACCGTGACCGTCCACGGAGCAACGTTGCTGACACTTCCTGGGGAGGGGCCGGAGTTACCAGCCGAGTTGACGGTCAGGATCCCCATCCTCATCGCGTGGAACGACCCTATGGAGATGGGGTCTTCGAAGTAGGGGGCAGGCGGCCCGCCGAGGGAGACCGACAGGACGTCGACGCCGTCCGCGATGGCGTCGTCGAACGCGGCCAGGATGTCGGCCGTCCCGCACCCCCTGTCCGGCCAGCAGACCTTGTACATTGCGATCCTTGCGCCCGGGACCGCACCGTGCGCGGTGCCTTCCGCGAGTCCAAAGTAGCCCGTGCGAGGCACCGGCGCGCCCGCGGCGGTGGAGGAGGTGTGGGTGCCGTGGCCCTCGGAGTCTCGTGGAGACTTGAAGTCATCATCGTCGTAGACGCCCGCGCTGTTGTAGAATCGAGCTCCGATAATCTTGCTGTAACAGAATCAAATGAGTAATTATATATATGCTTCTTGAATTTACTTAGAAGTCTGATCGAGCGCAAAGTTACTAAGAGCAGAGTGGACGATCACTTGTTGCAAGTGAAGTTGACTGCCTGCTGGCAGGTTCCCTTCCATTTGGCCGGAGGTGGTCCCATATCTTTGTCACTGAAACTTTGCGATTCCGGCCAAATTCCTGAAAATTAAGTAAATGACAGGTTCAATGTGAGTCGAAGATTCAAATTTCGTTTGTCAAGCCTTAGAATCAATGTTCTAAAAACCGGTGAATCGAAAATCTTTGGTACAGGGTTCAATCGGAATTCAAATAGATTTGGTTTGGTTTGGTTCAAATAGATAAGATATCAATATTTACTTCTTGGTTTGGTTCTTAGTATGTTTGATTTGGTTTTACAACTATAAGGTCTTTCAAAACCAAATTAAGAACCAAATGGTCCAAATCTCACATGATATTTTTTTTTTTTTGAGTTTTGAAAGAAAGAAAAAAATCAACTGGTCTGGTTCAATTGTGTACCGGTCCGACTGGTTCACCGATTGAACTCCAATTTTGAAAGAAACCACCGGTTCTTAAAGAAACCCTGATTCAAGTTCTGGTCTAATATATATATATATATATATATATATATATATATATATATATGTACCTGTATCTAGTAGTCCCACAACTACATCTCCTTCGGTAGGGAAGTGCACTGTTCTATCAGTTGTCATGCCCATGAAGTCCCAGGATCTTGTTGTATGGAGGTTATATACAGTGTTTGGAAGAACCGATACGACTCCATCCATTTCTGGTATCACAAAGAGGAAGAAAAACTTTAAGAATACGCGACACTAATCGACATGCATGATTTAATTTTGATCCGAGCTGAGAGTGATTCTTGCCTCTGATCCTTGCAGCTTCCGCTCTTGTCAGCTTCGCCGCGAATCCGTGGAAGCTCCTCTGATAGCTGTACACCAGAGAGTCCTTCGCGCCACTGCTGCAATCGGAGAGGAGCACCTACTTGTCAGTCAGTCAGTCTATGTTAGAAAGTATTACTCTCACAAGTTATAAATACAGCTCTCGCGATAGCATGACCTTCCGATGACATCTTCGAGTATCGAGTGGTGGCGGCGGTGTAGCGATGACGATGGTGCACCGGGCGCTGCTCTGGCCGGTTTCTCTCCCATGTAAACCACATGAATCTGCAACAAAATAATCACGGCCGGCTTAGAATTCTGAGAGAAGAAAATACACGTACTACCGCAGGATCGGCCCGCCGCCACCACGTGGTGCAATTCTATTTGGCCCTTCCTATTTCCTTGTGGGCTCGTCACTGGTTGACCTGCCAATGAAATTGCAACACGTGACGGACGGATCAAAATCGCGGGCTAATGCCGCGGTAGCATCGTCCTTCTGAGAAAACATCACATAGTCAGTTTGCAAATGGAGGTGATGGAGGCGACCTCTCTGTCCTCTCCGTGACAGTGGCAACTTAGAATGAGGGCACTGACGAGCAGTGAATAGAGAACAGGAGTTGCCATCTTGAACATCTGGGAACTCGAGGCTAGTTGCGCCGATGCCATCAGAAGCGGGCGTAGATGAGCTATTTATAATGAAGCATCCTCGATAAAAATTAATATATAAAAATAAAAAATTAAAAAAAGGGTTTAGTGGCTTGTGTTGTAACCTCCACCGGAACCTAGCTGGGATGGACGTACGCGCATGGTGGCGTCCGCAGCAGATTTGAAGAAACAATCATATGCTTGCAGAGTCTCATGGTGTACTACTGTTCCCTCCCGTTCGATACATATTATGTACTGTTCTTAGTTTGACTCTTTAAAATATGCTTAGAACTCGAGTGACACTGGTGGTTATTGAAAAGAGACATAATATCATGGCTAGATAGCAAAAGATCAGTAAATCGAGTCATGAGAAATGCAAAAGACGTACAACGCAACAAAAATGTGCTCATCGATCATCCCTCCAGTAGGAGGATGTGTTAACCGAACTATAAGATATCCAAAAAAAATGTCCCAGTTTTTTAAGTGTGATCTTCAAGTTCTCCGCAGCCTCATGTTATTTTTGTTGACCATGTTGTTGTCTCCGCAACAACTGTTGTCCTGGGCTTATATAGTAAACATAGGTGACATTGGCTTCGCCGCGCGCTATGTGTAGGATTAAAAGTCTAAACCAATACTGCATATCGGTGGTATACCATGTGTTGCCGGTGTACCGATGGCATCGATATTGCTCCGTTCTGAGCTAGATACTGACTCGAAATGAGTTACCTAATCTCAGCCATTTAATCCTTGAGCTTCTTCGATATACGAATGGCGCTCGTCTCTGGGATGTTCTCCACATGGGCTGGAAACCTCATTCAATATCGATCGTTCTACGTACGGATCATAACACGGGTTTATGGCAATGTCAATATGTATCCTACTGATTTAGGATAGTTTTATGCATAATTATATTGTATAAAAATGAATAACCAAAATACAGTTGCATAAGTCAATCCATTAGTTTATCAATCCTTTAGGAAGATGTGCTTACCACTAATATGATTACATACTTCATTTACTTATTTATTCTCGACTTTTTGGCGTACACATCTTACTCTAAATGGGAGGGTCGTTCAGAAGTCCAATAACTTGGATGCATTTTTGTATTTACAAAGAATGAAATGTTTAGTTAAAAAAACACTGATATACTTGGCTAGTATGTTTGATATCAATAATGCTGAACATCTAAGTTTCTAATGTTAAGCCCACTATTTAGTAAAAGAGGTCTCGAAGCTTATTACTACTTCTGGTATCCCATTTGGTCCAAATAGGTGTACAACCATTCTAATCATAATACAATGGCATCAGTCGAACCAAATATGCTGCAGCTTGTTCGAAAGATTGTCGATCCACACACAATGGCATCAGTCTAACCAAATATGCAGCAGATTGTTCGAAAGATTGTCGATCCACACACAACGGCATCAGTTGTACCGAATATGCAGCAGCTTGTTCGAAAGATTCGATCCACACACCGAAAATATCGAGTTCAACTCCGCAAATTACACAGCATGAAGTACCATAATCCTGACTGCACCTTTGCTGGTTAAATTGCAATATGGGACAGTATCAAATTCTGATGCCATATATGAGAAACCGACCACTCTGGGAGGAAGAAGTACAAACCCTCTAATTCCTGATATCAGCAAAAGAAGAAATAACCTCAGCAATATGTGTATAAAACAAACATTCAACACAACAGCTTATTACTACTTTCGAGTAAGCACCAGATTCCGTACTGCTGATTCCGAAATTTCTTCACATTTTCATAACCAGAGAGGAAGCCTTTTAAGGTTACAGGTAAAAAGATCGGAATGGTATCTCACCTGTGTTGTAGAATATTTAACATCGTCAAGCAAAAGTGACATCTGACCGCAAGACATACTTGATATTCTTCGTAACGGCACGAGCTTCGTGCAGCATGCACTTGGCACCGTGGATGTGGAGGAGAGCCATTCCCTCTACGGGAGCAACCTGCCATGTGGAATTGCTACACTAAGGCCACCCCTTTGAGAACTAGGGGGGAAAAAGCATTCCTCTCTGTAAAAATCTAATATATCGGTGAAAAATCAAAACAATACCTCAGCCACAACCCCTTGCCTATGATCGTAAAAGACCGTCTCCCCGCCAATTAGAGACTGCACGGATGAATCCTGGTTGTTGCTAGAATCTTTTACTTTGGAGCTAGAATTGCCACTAAGATATACTAATAGAGTATATTGTGTTCTACGTCCTTCTCCAAGATCGACGCTCTCATCAATATGTCTTCCAAACCGCTGTCCAGTCTTATATCTGTGAAAGTGTAACCAAGATAATTGACAGAATCTACTAAAATCTTAAAGTCTAAACAAAAGAAAACAATGAAACGCGAAACAACAGTTAAAACAAATGGTGGTCAAGCGAAGTTAGGCTTTTTATTTTCTGTAACAGTATTTATCATCGACTCTCATATTCAGGAAATTATTGCACAAACAATGAAAGTGTGCAAATGGGGCAGCTATTCAAGTAAACATGTGAGTACAAGATATATAATAGTTTCTCAGTAGGAGATAGTCCCAAAAGGCACTCCATAAGAGCTTATTCAAGCAAGTCAGACCAACAATATTTATGTTTCACAGAGACAGATATGACACTGTAAGGACACAGCCACACAGACACGGCACCTATTTTGGTGTGTCCTAGTGTATGTTGGAGTGTCCATTGTCCATGGTGTCCGATACGCATCCAACACGACACGGCCTAGATTTCTGGAGTGTCTGTGCTTCCTAGAACAATATGTTGGACTATATCATGCATGTATTTCTTCTACCTTTGCATTATCAATTAGAACAGAGGAAACTGAAATAATAGAATCTTAGGAAACACGTAATAAATAATCTTAATATTAATAGAAGACAAGTTTGTCACCTGTAAAATCTGATATTTGGATTCAGACCTACAGGTACTTTCCCTGGTAATTTGATATCATCAAATATCTTTTTTAAGCCTGCCTCCCACATGCTTTCAGCAAGAGCCGGGTCCGTCACGGATATGCGATCATTGTCTCGATAAGCTTCACCATATGCTGGACCAAGACTCCCCTGATGAGTGAAGCCAAGTGATTCTGCAACTTCAATGAAGGCTCTTGCTTCAGTGGAAGTGAGAAAGTATGGTATCTGAAAAGTCGTCACGAAAAGATTGAGAATGGTGAAACAGATGCTGCATGGTGAGTTTTGATCAAATCAAATTACTATATTGCTTCTTCGGATGATTTTCATATTTGACCAAATTACATGATAGAAAAATACTATATCATTTCACCGAAAATACTGTAAAGTTTTACCAGATAGTTACGTAGTAAATTGTTTACCATAGTATGATAGTACTAGTATTAACTACTGATCCCAGGCTTCATTCAAAGGCTCAATTAGTAAAATTTTCAATGCGTCAGTATTCCAGAAAGGTGATGTTTCAATTCTAACGTTTAATGTTGATTGTCAGATCTAGACAAATGCGGATAAGGTTTCAGAAATGCAGGTTTTCAAGATAAGGACCAATTGCAGGAGAGTTGATCAAGTAAATGATACCTGAGGTCAGCATTCGAAGTCTAGAACATGGAGGTAAAAGTAAAAGGTTTCAAGTTTCCGGGAACTTTATAATAAAAATAAAGAAGACGGATATAGTGAAAATGAGTTTGTTCTTACTTTGCAGAACTATGGTCGACGTAGGTGCTAGAACTCTCAGATGACCAAGGGTCCTCTAACAATTAACTTACCCAAGACCAGAATACTAATTAAAAGGTTGGTGTGTAGACATGAAGTCTAATATCAGAGACCTATGGACTATAATCAAGCCACATTAAAGTATGAACTAATGTACTAAAACTGCAAATAAGTCACAAGTGGATCTAGTTATCAAGACTACAAGGAACTTCGAAAATAGTTGTACCGCCAGGCTTACCTAAGGTTTACAAAGGACTTCATGAGCTCTCGGGACAAGGATAAAGATTCCTGAGCTCATAAGTAACTAGAATTTGACAAGACAAGTTCTTGTTTGCCATCATCATCTCACATTTGATCAATTTAGTTATATAGAAGCATATATGTGAAGGCGGTCCATAATTGGTAAGCAGCAGATAAAGGCATTACTTGCTATATTGGTGTAAATGTCTAAATCGACAAAGAGTAATATAATAGTTGGACATAAATATGGGATTCTCTCAACCCAAAATAGAGGAAATCTCTCACCCTACGAGGACCTCTCTCACCTAAAACAATAGCACAAGTGATTGTTTGAAAAGTTAATAAAAATCCAAGTTATCCTTCTTCCAATACGATGATCACTTTTTATAGCACTACACCCCACAATTGACCAGTACATAATTTAAATGATAACTATTCTCAATTCTCTTTGATTGTTCCATTAGGCTCCTAAAAATTGGGTTGACTAACCCTTGGAAAGCCACCAAAGAGAATTGGGAATATTTGTCATTTAAGCTATGTAATTAACGGTCACTTGTGGGGTGTGAAGTACTATAAAAAAGGAATCATTGTAATGGAAGAAGGATAACATAGATTTTTATTATCTTTTATAAGGATCCACCTGATATGGTTGTTCGTGAGAGAAGTCCCCTTTGGTTGAGAGATTCCCCTCTATTTTGGGTCTCCAACTATTATACTCCTCTTTGTCAATTCCTATGCCTTATATGAAGTAGATATGTTATAGATAACCTACAAGAAAATAATAATCGAACTAGTATCATTACGAAGGAAGACAAAAGAGACAACAGAAAGACACCAAGTTTTACGTGGTTCAGCCTTTGGCCTACCTCCACACGCAAAGACGAAAGAGAAATTTACTAAGGGAACAAATATGGGAGAATAAAAGAGTGGCTATAGAACGCCCAAAATACACAATATCCAATTATACCCGAATGTCTCACAATAGGTATACAACCTCTCAATTTTCGTGTTCTTCCATAGTGTTCATGGATAAGACAATGTCTATTTATAGACAAACATAAGAAAGTTAAGCGAGGGTAAGTAAGAAAACAAACTTTTTTACACATACCATGGTGACTTAACATCAAAAATTCATGAGACATTTTACATGCGACTCATGCAAAAATCAAGTCCTTAAATTTGAATCTTCACCTTTGAATGAATTTTATCAAGCTTCTGAAATAGCAATTTCCTTAATCACATTCTCCAATGTCCCTTGAGCAACTCAAACAGTGTTAACACTAATCAAGTTCAAGCAAGCTTAACTTAGCAACTGGAGAAATCATCTATGAAGGTTAGCATCTATCTAGCGACAACACCCTTAGAGGGAGCTTGTTATGGCCCCCATAAATATGAATGGGATGTAGACCAAAAATCTCATTGGTTTATGTATTGATGTTTTCAAGCTAACTCTTTCATGCTCCCTAAAAATGTAATGCTCACAGAACTCCAGTTTTCATTCAACTAGGACCAAACAGGAGACTAGTTTGCTCAGCAAAATTATTCCTCTCACTCATATGCTATAATTTGGTGGCGTCTAAATCCGAGCCAGATAAAGCAGAAACCGCAACTTGTAATGATAAAACCCTACAACACATAAATACTACTTATTTTGTTTCCTTTTATTATTACAAGTGCACTTTTAATTATTTTCATCATCCACCTTAGGATGAATATTTGCACCCATTTTCATCTAAGGTACCTAAAGAGGTGAGGTTTTTCTTTAGGTCAGGTGTATGCCTTACATTATCTAAAGTTCTCACAACTTCGTCAAATATCTAAATTCAACAACTTTAGAGATGTCATTGCCACCAACAGAAAAATTGTATGTCGAAAACCAGTTCCTACTGGGATATACATGGTAAGAGAAGCCTAATTTAGGATCAATTCATCCTTGGACCTGGTTTTATCATCAACAACTGAAGGAAGATCACCATTCATCTTGCACTACACTAGCATCTGATGTGTTTTTCTTATTTTTGGAACATTATTATCTTCCTTTTGTGCTCCTTGGTTGCATGAGCTTAAACTACATGCCCAATAGGTAGTTCTATCTACATGTCAACTGGCCATCTAGGCTTTATGGCATGATCCTGTCATGCTCATAGTTACCTTGGCTAAGATTTTATTTTTGGCAACAATATAGAGGGTTAACGTTAGGTCGATAATTGGTCATAAAAGGTTGTCAAATCTCCATTCTTCTGGGAGAAGGCTTAGATGATGATGATTATTATTTTCCTTTTGTTGCTCTTTTTTTTAGTGTGTAACATTCAGACTTAATGTGCCTCTTCCTAAAAGCATAGTTGCATGTTTTCTTTCCATGTCTAGACTTTGATCTTGACTTCTGTATATTACTATTTTCACTCCCTCTCATGTAGTCTCTCCTAAAAGCATAGTTGCATGTTTTCTTTCGCATCTAGACTTTGATCTAGGCTTCTTTGTATTACTATTTTCACCCCTCTCATGTAGCCTCCCTCCAGCAATCAAGCATGAAGCTTGATTGTCTCCACCTATCAATCAACTCATTATCCATTTTATGTTTGCTTAATAGGGATACTCATCAATATCTATGAAATCTCTTCCACAAATAACAGTCGATTGAACTTTCTATAAGAGGGAAGCAATGAACATATCAATAAAAGGGTCAGATCTTCATTTTCAATTATCACCTCTATATTCTTTACATCGCTGATAATGGAACTGAATTCACTAATTGGAGATTTAATTGGTGTACCTTCTAGATATGAAGTGCACATAGTTGTTGCATTAATATTTGTCTCTTGGCCAGAGACTTTATCAATATAATTGCTCCAATTTAAGCTAAAAACTAGCAATAGCTTGAATTTTTGCATAAATCGCATTGTTAATGTCTCATGGATTTTTGATGTTAAGCAACCATTGTATGCATAAAATAATTGTATTCACACTTACCCTCACCTACCCTTCTTATGTCTGCCTATAAATAGACATTAGTTTCTCATCCATGGACATCATTCAGAGCACAAGTAAATTAAGCCAGGGCTTGTGTACCTATTATAAGACATTTGGATGCAATTGGTATTGAATATTTTGGGTGTTTTTGAGTCACCCTTGTATTCTTCCTTTTTGGTTCCTTAGTAAACTTTTCTATCGTCTTCACCTTAGAGGTAGGCCAAAGGTTCAGCCACATAAATTCCTTCGTAGTCATATTGTTTGAATTATATTTGTTTTTGGTTATTCCGTAACAATTTGATAGCTTAGCCCAATTGATATTTTGTTAAGTTCAAGTGTCGACTACGAAGTTTGATATTAAGATGTTTGATGGCCCATCGAATGCAAATTCGAACGATTGTCGTCAAAACAAAATGATTTGAAGAAGACATTTTGCGGAAAGGAGAAAATGTCGGAGACCATGTCTGACGAGGAATGGAGTCAGGTTTATGATAAGGCCCTCTCTTCCATTCAGTTGAGCTTGACAAACAATAATCTGCAAGAAAATCTTACAGATAGACCACTGCCAGTTGTGGCTCAATCGGAGCAATTATATTTGAGAAGATCTCAGTTTATTCTCTATGATCATCTAGTAAAAACAGATTAAGCTCAAAAGTACACTGATGACCCATGTTACACGTCCGTGGAAGTTTATCTAAGATAGTAGCAACGGTATTCTAAAAATTATCCACAAGACAGCCAACGTGAACAAATAAAACATAAATTTCAAATCTGATTGATGCAAAAAGTCATCCCAAGTATCCAAAATGCCATAATGTAGCCATAATTTTCTATGGAACAAGCTTAAGAGAGAAAAGAACCTTAGATAAGTATAGAAGTAGAAGAGGGGAGCATGACCTTAATTCGTTATCTCAATTGTCAATTACAAAATCTAAACACTTTGCATACACTCAAAACTAAAACATAAAGAAGAAAAGAAAGAAAATAAACAAGGGGAAGGCCACATTATGCATGATAACACCCATGACAAGTTTCATTATGCATGATAACACCCATGACAAGTTTCCCTCCTAATGTTTGGCAGCTAAGGAGCCTGGAGCATAGGCTTCAAGAGCAATATTCTCTCATATATATCTTTTTTTTTCTCCTTAACAATTTATATTCCAACAAAACTTTGTTAGATATCTCAACTAATGTGCTACCCTTAATACCTTACTGCCCTAACAATGCTGGAGAAGGAATAAGTTTGTGGGTTCAGAAAAAAGAACCCTAATGGAAATAAAACCATCAGAAGATCATTTTTCATGTCAAGAGAAAGATGATTTGTCCATGTAATCTCATTCTTCACTTGCACAGCTACCTTACAGCAAATTTATGCAAATAATAACCATCTCCAAAATAACAAAATGCGCACCAAGGATTCTGTTAAAGTGCTAGGTTGCTCCATTAAGGATCTCGGTTTTATCTATACTCTTCATCTCAAGTATTCCAACTAGTCTGTTGCACACAAGTAAATATTTTTTATAAAGGTTATGGGCATACATCCATACACATTCTACTAATATCAATAACCTGAACATTTGGAGGTCACTCCAATAAACTCTAATGATACTCCAAGTAATCAAATCATGTTGACATTATCATTTCATTTTTAATATAACTGCATGGATGTGAAAAACTTCGTGTATCAACCATATCTAATTATAAGTTGACTAATTAAGATCAGCAATGCTTGAAGGATCAAACCTTGAGATCTAAGAAACATGTCCAAAAAATGAAATTTACTGGAAAAAAAAATGGTATTGACGAGTGAATAAAATGTAAAAACATAGGATAAGAAATGAGCACTTTCATGAGAATTTAATGCTGGCCCAAACCAAATAAAAGGAGGAGAAATCATTTCAGATGGTTTGGAGTTCGGACATGTGCAAAGGTGGTTTATATATGAACTCGTTTAAACAAGGAACTGGATTTTAGTACAGGAAGCACCTATACTTCAATATTCCTTGTTAGCAGAAAATATGTATTTTCCTTGTCAATGGCTGTTGAGCTTGCATGCGCTGACAATATGCAGGTTTAATCTCTATAAATAAAATGCATTTCAATGAATAAAGTTGTGGTACATGCAGTTGATTCATTTAGGCAGCTAAGGAGTTGGCACCTGATATTGAAAACAGTACCGAGATATCCTTTCTTGAAAAATGCTTGACACACATATACAACTAGACAAGAGCTCCAAATGTGTCACTTAAGGATTATGTCTCAAAGTTACCTGGGTCACATTTCTCTGCAATACGAAATACGAATACTTGTGGGCTGCATTTTCCTTGTTCGCAGTATGACAGAGGTAGACTTAGCCAGTGCATTATGGTTAACTTAAGAGAAGTTCGTTTTTTTTTGGTGTGTGTATGTGTGTTTTTATGTGTGTTGTCTACTAGGGAAGAATTTGTATCAAATCCTACAACAACCTACTCACGTGTGATTCATTTTGACAATTAATTGATATAATTATCTTCCCAATTACCATTTGATTGATATATTTGCTGAACTTTATCTTGTAAGATATGGATCGTCCGACGTCACTTTTTGCTATCCGGATCGGAAACTCAGCATATTCGGGGTTGCACGATTCAGAACGCGGTTCTTGTGGGTAGGGTTACCCGCTAACTATGTTGTGTCTTAAGGAATATTCAACTAGTAAGCAGAAAAGCAAGACAGCTTCAATAAAATTAAAATGCATGCATTTATGCATTTATCAACATCCAGTTATTACCTCTTTGCACTAGTTATGAATGAAGTATAGGTACATTCAGGATGGGGTGACATGGTGTACAAAAATTGTTGGTTCATGAGACTGAAAAAGGGTTATAGTCTACAGTAAAACCACGGAGAAGATTTAGAATCCGACAGTTTTAAAATTAGAAATGTAGCTTTAATGAAACATCATGAAGAAATGAAGGAGGGGCCTCTATTGATGCTCAAGACTCAAGAGAACCTAAAGTGATAGTTTTTGTTATTTAGATCAATCACTCACCACAAGATTCAAGAGATTGATAAGGATATTATTCATAAATGAAGCACGATGGTTGAAGTGGAGGGATGTTTTGGTAGTACTTTGTGATCATAGGATACCCTTGAAATTGAAAGAAATTCCACAAGACAGCAACATGCCCACCAATGCTTTATGGATCCGAATGTTGGACAATTTATAAACACGCCCAAACAATGCCCACATTTCCCATAAAAATTAAACATGTCCAAGAAACAAGCGACACCACATTAAAAGGTGGACCCCTAAAAATTAAATATGTCCAAGAAACAAGCAACACCACATTAAAAGGTGGACTAATTGAATGACTGATTTGTAAGAAGTGAGAGCCGACGTCGATTGAGAATGACCAAAATTTGTTTGAGATGGTTGACATGTGCAATGGAGGCTAATAGCTGCACTAGTTAGAAGTGATAGGATATTGGTCAAAGGAGTTGATGGAGCTACAATTAGACCTAATAACTTCAATTGAGGCCGTGAGAAAGGATATGATTTTTCCTAATGTGAGAGAGGAGATGGCCCTTTAGGTGGCATTTGGATGAAAGTTTGGTATTCCTAGGAATCCACTTCACATTGCATTCCTATGGAAAAGATATTCAACATTCTCCCGTGTTTGGTTAGGTTGTGAATATGCAGCCAGAAAAATTCAATTTTCACATTCTTTTGTTTGGTTCGGACATGAATGGGAATCTTAATTTGTTTAATTTTCCACAAATACCCTTTCATTAATCTCATGATGTTACTATTACTTAAATTCAGTTGGTGTCACTGAGGCCTCGTTTGGTTACCGGAATTTGAGCTTGGGAAAGGAAAGTGATTCCTTTCCTATGTTTGGGAGCCAAAGAAAAGTTGTTGGAAAGGAAAAATGATTCCCAAGAGGTAGGAAAATAGGGGGGAAAGTGGTTCCTCCCATTTATCTAAGGAATCACTTTCCCTCCAACTTTCCCGCATTTATTACAAAAAATTTTGACCAAAATATCCATGTTCATAATATTATTTACCATTTTTATCCATAATATCTTTTAGACAAAAATATTTCTAAGTAATAATTATTTTTATTAGCACGAGGGTACTTTTGGAAAATTGACTTGATTTTGTTTCATTTCCTTACAAACACCAAACACTATAATGAAAATTAAAGATATATTCCGGCTATAATCCCGATCTTTCCAAACACCGGAAAGGAAAGTTTATAGGAATTATAATTTCCTAAAGGAAAGGAAATATCAAGGAATCAGTTTCCTTTCCTTTCCATTCCGCGAACCAAACGAGGCCTGAGGGTATTACCATCCAAAAAATTTGTAATTAATGCTCCCAACCAACATTTCCAGAAAAAGCAAAACATATTCCCAACGGAGGGCTTTGGGTTTTACTTTTCCCACAGCTGTCGAAAACTGTAGCCCTTCATATTCCTCCCAATTCCCAATTCCGTACTTACCAAACATGGGTAAGGAACCCAAAACTCATTCCGAAGCCTCCAAAACTTGAACCAAACAGCACCTTATTCTAGACAAAGGCTTTGTTGTTACTGTTGTTGTCGCAAAGGTCAGACCCACCATACCGCGATAACCCCCTGAGTTTTCGGTTTCGAGCTTTCGGTTTCTTTCTATTGGTCTTTGTATGTCATATCAGTTAATCCATCTTCTTCACAATACAACAACAGAATGGTGGCTTAGTTGTTAGACCAATGAGCTCCTTATATTATCATGATGGCTTGGTTTTGCATGCATACCACTGGTTGTTGCTACATGAACATATGGCATCCCAACCAATTTTCTTCGCCACATAACTCCAACATAATTTATATGAGACAAAGAGCAGAACCGACTAGTGAGGGAGGAAATCGAGAATTGACAGCGTCAGGAGATTTGGGATGGGGTTGACGAAGGAAGCACATACCGTGAAGAGATGGGTTCCTCTGAGGCGATTGATCTGGAGATTCTTCTTAGGTTTTATCAGAGGCCATCCTCCGTCTATCTTTGTCGCCTCTTTTCCTGATTTCTTCTTCTTTTTACTCTTTCTCCAATCCTCTTCCCCTCCTCTTCCGTGCGTTGCCATTCCTCTCTCTCTCTCTCTCTCTCTCTCTCTCTCAAAAGGTTAAATGATATATAATCATTTGTCAAAAGAGCTTTGCTATGCCTACAACCAAACTTTACCACTTCCCTACAACCGGACACGTGTTGGACTTCGATTGGAGGAGGGGAAAAAATGGTGGGGCCGGGTGGAGCACATGTAGCAAGGGGGGTTGAGAGTGGTGGTGGGACCCGATGAGACCCATGTCTAAGAGTAGGGGTGCAACTCGGGCGGGTTGGGTCGGGCTTGAGGTCAACCCGAGCCCAACCCGATGAATCATAAGCCAAGCCCGAGCCCAAGCCCGGCCCGACCTCGGGTTAAACATATGAAGCCCAAGACCAAGTCCGGAGGATCGGGTTTGGCTCGGGTTGAACTCGGGTTGGGTCGGGTCCATCGAGTTTATCGGGTTCTAATATAATATTTAAAATAATTTTAAACAAAAATAATATTAAACACATAATCAAATAACAATCATGTCTTGATCATTAAAAAATACAAAGTGAAATAAGATTTATGATAAGGAGTTGAAAAGTTTGGGTAGAAAAATTTAGGATTTAAAGTTTATATATATATATATATATATATATATATATATATATATATATATATATATATATATATATATATATAAGTCGGGTTTCGGGTTCTTCGGGTAATCCGACACATGAACCCGAGCCCAACCCAATTTTTGATCGAGTTCAAATATTTTAACCCATACCCGAGCCCGAACCCAAGTATCTTTAACCCTAACCTAACCCATTAACGGGCTTATCCGAACGGGCTTGGGTTTAGCCCGCCCAAGTTGCACCCCTATCTAAGAGCATCTCCAACCCTATTGTGAGTTTGAAAAAAATGGTTGCCACATAGGAATGACAACCATTTTTTCCAAAAGTACTTCTCCAATGCAAATGTGAAATAAAGTGTGAAATTGACATGGCAATGACATGGCAAAGACAATGTGAAGTTGGTTGTCTAGATCTAGACAATGCACTTCACAATGTCTTCTCTTCCATGTCATCAATTATGAATAAAAAATATTAGAAAAAAGAAAGAAGATGAGTAGTTGTCTTAAAAGTTGTCTTGGAAGTTGGAAAAAATAATTTTTATTGTCTCCTCAATACTTTAGCATTGGAGAGAGTTTTTCTATCTCATTGTCTTTTGAGATATAATTTTGCCACATAAACAAGACATTGTGTTGTGGCTCATGCCACATAGGAGCCACCTAAGACTCACAACACTTAACAAGACAATAGGGTTGGAGATGCTCTAAGGGGTGGGAGAGAGTAGTTGTAAGAAGGTTGTAAAAATTTGGTAGTAAACTTAGCATTTTCCTTTGTCAAAAATATATAACCTGACCTACAACTGAGGTGAGCCTTTTCGGTTTTGGACCAAAAATCAAAGAGTAACGAGTAGGAAAAAATTCGATTTAGTTTTGGTTTTAAAAATACTAAAAAATATATATCCAAACTTCGGTTTTGATTTTAAATTTTTGTTTCGATGTCGGTCGTAAATCGAAATCGAATAAGACTTGTAAAGTTATGTAAATATCCTTAATTTTATATATATTGTGTGATTAAAAATATATATACTTTGAAAACAATTCTATGTATGTGTTTTGAAGCTTAACTTTAGTCCAATTTTGGATGCAATTTAAAAATAAAACAAATGTGTGTATACAAGTTATAATTTTTAATATAATTTAACCACGATCCCAACTTTGGACCGCGTCCATTAACAATAGAAATAGCTCAAGCGAACAAATCGAATAAACCGAATCGATTATTCGATTCGATTCAGTTTTGGCTCATTTAGGTTCGGTTTTGGTTTTGGATTTATATAATCTCGATTTATTTGATTTGACTATTTTGGTACGGTTGAAACGGAATAAACCGAATCTCACCCCTACCCGAACCTAGCTCACCCAGAACCTGAAAAAATTATTCAGTTGGACGGGCTCACCACGTGGCAGTGGTGAGCCCTAAGCCCCCATCAATAGTATAATGACATAGCACTAAGACAAATTAGAGATGAAAAACATAGCGCAGTGTCACTACCACTTTTCTAGATTTGGGATATTTTAGTAATTGTGTGATATTTTGATTATTTTATTATTAATTTGATTGGTGTTGTAGTTTTTTATTAGTGCTCTGGTATTAGCAGATGGCTTAACCTCAGCTAACCTTGATTAGAAGACTAACCATATGATTAGAGACTTAATTAGCTAATTAGAATTTAAGTTAGAGCTTAGACCTAATTAGGAAACAATTTAAGTTATTTTTAGGCTATTTAATATATAATTTTTTGACCTTTTTGCTAA
>JANAVB010009596.1:5162324-5291623 GCA_029216955.1 Iris pallida
TATCTATATATATATATATATATATTATATATTAATATATTATTATATATTTATATATATATATATTATATATATATATATATTATCTTAAAAATATATATATATAGATATATATATATATATATATATTATATATATATATATATATATATATAATCAAAAAAAAAAAAAAAATATATAATATATATATTCAAAAAATAATATATATATATTATAGATATATAATATATATATATCTATATATATTTATATATAATATATATATATAGTATATATATATATATATATATATATTATATATATATATATATATATAATATAAATATATATATAAAATTTATTTATATATATAATATTTCAAAAAAAAAAAATATTGAATGAATATATTTGATTTGATATAGGATATTAGCCTATGGTTGGTGGTTAGTTTAGAATTGACCCAATAGGCCTGACTTGCATAGTGACTAGCAAGTTGACCAAGTTGACAAAAGTCAACTTTGGGTCAAACTTGATCTAAACTTGAACCAAATGGACTTAAAATGACTAGATAACTCAAGTTTGACCTAAACTTGGAATAATGGACTAGTTGACCAGAATAGTTGACCAGGGTTGACCAGGGTTGACCAAGGGTTGACTTTGACCCAGAATGACCTAGAATTATTTAGAATGCATTGTAAATTTCTCTAAATTCATGTTGGACACTTTGTAACCTGTGGTTGCTCTAGATAGGACTCAGATACTCCGGTTTGGACTCATATTCTCATCAGACATTCGGAATATCAGACGAGTACATTCTCTGAACATTTCATACTTGTTAGGAATTATATTCTTGTCATAGACTAATTTACTTGATGCTGACATAATGCTATCACGGATTAGTACTATTTAGATCTTTACATGAGATGTTATCCCCCTCAGGTGCATCGAATACATTATGTCATGTGCTTTTCACGAACATCATGTATTCCATAGACTATTATTCATGTACACTCATGTGCTCTCATGTACTCTCATGATCTCATGAGCTTTATGTATAAACTTTCATGTACAATAACATAACATGTTTAGATCCTTGTGTATTAATTGGGGTACGGGGGAGTAGAAGTAGTCATGTGAACAATTCCAAAGTAGTGTAATCATGTACAAACTTTGTAGTGTAATCATATACAAATCAAGCCGTTCACATGTCTATCTTGTACTCTAAATCACTAGTCACTACAGTTCTCTATTACCATACCTAAATATTTTCTGTTTTAAATTCTCTCTTCTTTTTCATGTTTATTCTTACAGTTTTTCAGTACTTTATTCTATAACATGCTTTACATTTCCTGTCATAATATGAACTGTGTGAGAGATATGTATTCGTTCCTGTCCTGATTGGACCCATTGAACATATTATAGAGGATGAGGAGGAGTTCTGCCCTACTTACTATGGAGCTGGCTTAGATGACACCGGTGACTTGGGCTCTCAGGAGGATCCAACAGTTGCTGAGGACTTGCCCATTGTCTAGATTAGACTGCTAGACTAGTTATCTTTATTTAGATGTTTTGTCTTTGAGATGTACTTCACTTATTTGGATTTTGATGTTGTTTAAACATCCAAACTTATTAACTTTCAGTTGTAGTTCTCTGTTGAGATTATTATCCATCTTTTTATCCCTTTATTTTCATATTAGATTCTGTGATTGAGTTGTACCTTCTATGTTGTCCTCCTTTTGGAGAGTATATCATTGTACAGGTACAGTTATATATTGTTAGATGTTGTGACTTAGGATAGCGTTCTACCGCCGACACTGCGGCGTAGGCTGGACGTACCCACTTCTCGTGCCCTTACATTGGGTGCGGGTCGTGACACGTAGTGTGTTATTATACTATTGGATGGAGCTTAGGGCTCACCACTGCCACGTGGTGAGCCCTTCCCAGTGGATAATTTCTTCTGGCCCTGAGCTGACTGAACCGTTCGAACCTAGCTAAACAATAATTTCATTTTTTTGTTACGATGTCCGAAAGTGCATTGGGTGTCAAAAAAATTGATTAGGTTTCGGGACTTCACTTCGGAACCTCCATGAGTAGCATAGTCCATTCAAATCACATTCTTTGATAGGTCAGTGGTACCCTCGTAAGGGAGTGTTTCCCCTTTGACCTTCGTTAACGAACCCAAAAATATCGTGGAGGGGGGGTCGATGAAGATACAGTTCACAAGAACATGAAGTTAATAATATGCCAGTAAAATTAACAAGTAAAATTTACCATTACATGTTGTGAACCAGAAGTTTCATATGACTAATCTGACTTTCTATGTCTTAGAACCCTCGATGTCTACGATGAGTATGTTGGTGCTAATGATGTCACAAATGTGGCAGACTCTTCCTATTTGCTGTATATATTTTTTATCCTATGCTTTACGAACTTTTTGCTACTTTGGTTCAGTTTAGTTAAATATTTATTTTACAAGGTTTGTTCCGGAGACATTCTGAGTTTGTGAGCCCCCTGAATTTTAGGGTTTTTTTTCAATTTTCTAAATGAATTATTCTCAATAAATATTTTTATTTAATTATTTTTATCATTAAATATTCCTTTTCGTGACTTTGATTTTTGGAGCGTCAGAGATGTCAATCTTTGGAAACTTCATTCATGAGTTTGTAGTAGACAAGATTATCTTCATTTTGATATACCATGTCCCACTCAGACACACCATCTTGTGCTTTATTTTTACCGCACAACTTTCCTGACACAAGACCCAATCTTGATTCACCCCACGAAGTCACATTTATTTTCGACTCGAATTGGGGACACAATTTCGACCCAAACTTGTCGACCCAAGATATGGACACGACCCACATTAAGCCTACTACACACATGACACTTGTGACCCATTCAATTTAGCCTCCGCATGCTACTTATTTACTTGTGATCATAAAGGAATAAATTAAGCCATTTATTGCACCAATCCGATTTTGACCCGACCCGACTCATTTGAACCAAACCCAAGTTTCATGTTATCCCCTCATGAATACCAACACACAAATTTCCCCTCTTTGCAGGGTACCATGCAATCATCAAATAGCTACATTATATCCTATCCCATGAATTCTCCTACATCAATCACCACCACCCATTCATGGAAACACACAACCAAACAAACCCTAATTATATATGCACCCCCTCCCTTCACTTGGCAGCCCACAACATCTAGCCTTAGGCCATGTTCCATTTTCTATTTCCATCCAATCTACTTTCCTAAGCTAAGGAAAACTATTTCCTATTCCATGCAAGCACAAGCCTATGCTAACCTAGCCCACACACTCAACCTCTCTCCTCCCTCAATTTAAACAAACACACAGACACTTCCCCTACAGCCGCCAGAGAATACCCCCTCTATTTTTTCACTTCATCTCCTTCTTCCATGCGAGAGCCCCCTCTCCTCCATTCTCCTTCTTTTTTTCTCCTTCACCGTCATCTCCATCACCATCACCATCTCTTCTTCTTCTCCTCCTCTTTAGTCAACACCCCACGTGCCACCTAGGCAAGCCGCTGCCCTACCTGCAGCGACCCAGGGCGGCCCCCCTCGCCTCCAGGCCGCCTGGGCCATGGCAGGTGCGACCGCAGCACGCGTGCGCCATACGCGAGACCAAGCTACCGCAGCAGCAACGTCGGCTGCAACAGATGGCAGTGCTGCCACCTCATCCACCTTGGCGGCCGGGCGCCACCACCATATGCACCACCGCCGACGACGTGACCCGCCTCCCTGTCGACCACATTATCGGGCACGACCATCATCACACACGCATACACGCACGGCTCCGGCGAACCCCTTCCTGACGTCCATTGTCGACCACGACGAGTGAAGGGGTCAATTTCTGTGTTTGGAAGTCAATCCCGTCGTGACGCGCGATTTGTGAAAACAAAAAATATACTTCGTGGCAACAACTTTGTGCACATTTTTTAAAAAATTCGACCGTTGGTTCGACGAACTCTTTGCTCCATTGCTATCTCGGTATATAGCTCTACCTCCTCCTCAAGTTTCAGCCGTTAATTTGATCGTTTGATAGATCAAAATCGGCCGCCAAGTTGACCATTTAAATTGTGTATATTTTGGACAGTTTTGTGGAGCCAACTTCGTCAACTCGTATCTCCGCCGTTGCAGCTCCGTTTGACGCACCACCAGTTCCTGTGCACAGCTGGTATAACCATCTTCTTGCCCTTCAAGTTTTGTTTCATTGTGAGCTTGTTTGATTGGTTGAATTTGACGTCAAAGTTGGTCGTCCGAATTCGTAATTTCTAATTTATAAAATTCTAATTTTGGACCCGGGACTCCTGATTCAAATTCTGACACCACCAGTAGACTCGTGGCATCGTTCTGGCACAAATTCATATAATGTTTGTTAGATTTGGAGGACGTAGGGCCTGGCACGTATTTCGGTACAAATCGGGCCTCCAATCCGAGGCAACGGACCATTTTGAGACCGGGTCAACGGAATCCAATTTCGGATATACCGTTGGGTTTGTATCGTCATTTTGGATTCATGGACATATAGTTTTTTAGGTTTGGTAGACTTGTATCCTGGCACATTTTTCGGTACAATGTGGATCCAATACGGACATCATTTTGATCTAAAATTACCTTTTTGCCCTTTTCGGTACCTTTTTGCCCTTGTCCATAGCATCTTGTACTGTCTGGTACAGGATATCGCCCTGACGATCTTGAGATGCAAGCAATTCCCTAATAAGTCCCACCAGGGTTCCATTATCAGGCTCGGCAGGCTGGACGGGTTGAACTGGGGGCTCCGGATCCCCGGAATGCATGACTCGGGAGGCTACTCTAGAGTGTTAGACTTGGTCCCCAGGTTGCTGCTGGTCAACTGGAGGTGCTCCGTCGGGCTGATCGGCAGTACCAGGAACAATGACACTGAAGAAATAACATGGAAAACAATAAGGAAGGATCAAGATAGATCGAGGATATAAGCATGTGATCAGGTCAAGATTTCAGAAAGATTAGGAGACACGAGTAGAGATCAAGGACGAGTGCTGATTGAGACATCTATTCGGTAAAACCCCCACACATCTTGATTTACAAGACCTACATGGGCCACCACTTAAACCGTGTCATGCCCCAGAACCAGAATACTGGAGAGCGGGGACAGACACAGCCAGCTACGTATATAAAAGTGTAATCCACCTCGATATACGGTCACGGCTGTCTAGATGTATGAGGGTTTATCTACAAGCCATCAGTCTCTTATGGTCAAGAACAAGCCTAGTGTCTCAATCTCAAACAAGTAATAATAGTCACAAGATGTTAGGCCATCAGATATTCAATAGTAAGGCGTCCCATACATTTCATATATAGATGATCATAAAGCTAGTCGTACAAAATGCGAGGACTAGCAAGAGTTTTAGTCATACATGATCAACCCTAGGATTTGTTAATCATGTTACAGCCCTTAGGCATATAAGAAATATAAGTATTCAATACGAGCTAACACTTGCTCGGCGGCTAAACGCCTCAAAAGAATAATTTTACAATTAGAGTGAGAGAGCAAAATAAACCCACTCGTTGCCAGGGTTTCTTCTAGTGTTCACCATCTGGCTGGAAGGCAGGAAGATCCTCGGGAGCTACTTTAAAATCTGGCCATACAAAACCAGCTGGGTCAGACCCCAGAAAGAGCAAGTGCCATAAGGGAGGCTTCACTTAAGAACTAAAACCAGCATATTAGCACATGATACATAAAAGATAACAAAAAAACATGAGTTAGAGAAAATAGGGTGATAAATAATAAGATAACTAAAGGACTATTCCGGTAACCAAGTTACAACCCGTAAACCAAACAAGGACCGGGGTTGTAACCCTTCACCTGAACAGAACTTAGTCTCTAACCAATTATCGAATATGTAAAGCATAACAGTAACGGGCTGAAGTAACCATGTACTTGCGTTGTCTAGCCAAGACTAGACTAGACTCCATCCATCAATCACGGCCAAGCAATAAGTACGGCTTGATACTTTAACTAACTAGGGTTATCACAAGCCTAGTTACTAACAAGATGCATTGAGATGTTCCCACAGTCACAAGCCCTGCAGCTATCCAGTTATCCTTTCGCAGGTTGAGAGTTGTATTAGGTGGATACATCGCCCAGGAGACAAATGTATTTCATGGTGACTTGGGGGTGCAACACATGACAGTGTGCTGGAAATGCGTCCTACTCGACGGCAGACAATAAGTCCAATTAAAGCGCCCAGATAACGGGATTGCCTGTGACTAAAAAATCTCTTCATGGACTACTTGATCAATCTAGTCATTATCCTAATCAGATTCAGTATGAATCCCTGACCAGGAATCCATGTCCTAGACAATACAAAATAAGACATGTAGCTTATACAAGCACAAACACCCACGGTGTCAAGACAATAGTTACTTATCAAGATTACTTATCATGTCAAGAGTGCATCACGATGGACCACCATCAAGAATTATCATGTCATATTACTTGTCAAGAGTACACCACGACGGATTGTAGGACCGTTGAGCACCTCTAGAGGGGGGGTGAATAGAGTGTGTGCGTGTGCAACGGAAAATAATCACCAATTAAAAATATTAAGCAATTATATATTATGGCAGATAAAAGACGGTAAATAAAATGCGGCAAAGTAAGAGTCAAGAAATCAAACTCAGTGAACACCACGATATATACTGGTTTTCCTCTGAGAGGACTAGTCCAGTCGCGAGTACTCTTGCTCGTTGTTAATCCACTATGACACAAGCTTTAACTGAGTGCTTGCAACTCTTACAACACCGTGCTTGGCGACAAGTGCACGATCGACTTCACAATACCGTGCTTGGTGACGAGCGCACGACCGACTCCAGAAGGCAATTGGAAAACTGGAACGTTTTCTGAATACAACCTCCGATACAACTCTTCAAAACCAAACTCTAGATTAAACAGAAACTGTACTGGCTTGGCTAAGAGTCGTAAAGGCTTAGATATGAAAGTAAAAGCTCAGAACACTTTAGATAGAGAAGAGAAGAGATGAAATTGGATTGTTGAAATGAATGGTAATCTCAACTCTATTTATAGTATTTTTGGGGAACCGAACTCGGGCAGAGTTCGGGCAGAGTTCGGATGCTAGGATTTTGCATACGAACATTGGATGCAGATTTGGTGGGAACTAAAATTCAAATAACCCAGACCGAACTCGGGCCGAACTCAGACCGAACTCGGTCAGAGTTCTGTCAGAGTTTTGCTGGTTCAGAACAATAAGGAATAAACCAAATTTGCATAGGTTTTGGGCCTTTTGGAATTATGGATTTTTGGGATACGTAGGTAGGCTTATTTTTATTTGTGGACTGAGAAAAACCTAAGCCAGTACCGATCCGATCAATCTCACATTTTTTCTAGACTCAATAAAATGAAAAATACAGAATAAATATGAAAACCAATAGCCCTTTTGATGACGTCTTTTTCCTGACATTGAAGACGCATTTTTCCTTGACGGCAATCGTCCAAAGATAAACAGATATGAAAATCTGAATACCTTGACGGCAATCGTTGGGCGGTTCAGAGAAATCTCCTTGTATAATGCCGACTTTGGCCCATTAATAATTCTCCATTGTATATGTCCTGGTTTGATCATGTTGGATCATGCTTACAGCATGTCTACAAATACATGTTAGGCAAACAAAACAATATAACTGATACAAGCATAGCAATATGATATAAAGAAGACTTAGGACAATGCTAAGTATAAGTAGCAACATGATAGGGATTACATGAATATTAGTGATGTCATTATGGTAAACTTAATTGATTAGCCATATTCAAAAACATGATGTAATCATTGGGCTAATACGGGTCATTGTCAAGAATTATCATGTCAAGAGTGCACCATGACGGTTCACTATCAAGAATTATCATGTCATGTTACTTGTTAAGAGTGCGCCACAATGAGCCACCATCGTGTTCTATCCTTACATATTCATGAATGAGAGAAACTTGCATAAAATAACTAGTAACATATTCTTGAAGCCAAGGAAAAGATATACAACTTTCATGTTTTGAGTTTTTCAAGATTTTAGCTACAAAACAGCTCAAAGAGGCAAAAACAGTCATTTGGAGTGACCTGCGCACAAGTTGCGCGAGCAAAACTGTCCACGGCGTACGTTGCGCGCAAGCACGGCGCACGTTGCGCTGCAGAAAATTGCGCGGGCGCGCGGCCGCGCAAGTTGCGCGCGGGCAAAATCGCCCACGGCGCACGTTACGCGCAAGCACAGCGTGCGGGCGCACGGCAGCGAAGACACTGCGTGCGGCACTGTTCATCGTCTCGACAGCACCAAAAGGTATGGGGAACCCATGAACACGAAAATGGCATAACTTGCTCATACGAAGTCGAAATCAAGCGGTTCAAAAGCCAAAATTGGGTAGAATTAAATTCCCTACTACATGGAACCATTATATCTCAAAAATAACCAAGTTTCAGAGCTCAAAACTAAGGAAAACCAAAAAAGTTACAAACTTAGATCTACAAGAATCTATCCATCAAATCCAAAAATGTCAAATTCTAAAAAGGCTTAGAATCAAGTAAGAAAGAGAATGGAACAATAAAACGGGAGATCCATCATGAAGCAAGTTGCACTTGCCTAGGGCTTGGTAGGTGGGAGGAGTAAATGGAAAAGATGAAGAAGCAAATGTAAATAATGGAGGAGAGAGGAGTTAGTTTTTATACAAAATCTCTCTATCTTAAACCAAAACAAACCAAGCCAAGCCAAGTTAAGTCATGTTGAACCAAGTTGAACCAATTAAGTCAAGATTAAACCAAGGCTAAGCTAAGCAAGATAAGTCAAAATACGGGCCACATGACAATTGTCAAAAATTCGTATATGTATCCTAGAAAATACGTATAACGGGAAACGGGAGTGACAACTCTACCCACCTTAAAAGAATTCCGTCCTTGGAATTTAATCAAGAGGCTAGAGATGTCGGTACAAGCTATACTAATCATAAGCAGTCTACGACTAGCAGTCAATCAAGCAATCATTCATGCAAGCAAGGAAGTAAAAGCATAAGGCATAAGGAAGACATTATACCTTATGAGTCAAACATATGTGGATATTGCGATTGGATATCATCCTCACGTTTCCAGGTTGACTCACCCAAAGAGTGATGACCACAAGCAACACGAACTAAAGTAATAGTCTTGTTCTTGAGTACCTTCTCTCTTCGGTCCAATATGGATAGGGGCCTTTCCTCATACGAAAGGTTGGTACCAACAACCAATTCCGAATGATCAAGGATGTGGCTCGGATCCGGGATATACCATCGCAATTAGGATACATGAAAAACGTCATGTACCTCACGTAATGACGACGGAAGAGTGAGACGATAGGACACATCACCTACTCGTTCGAGAATGTCAAACAGCCATATATATCTAGGACTAAGCTTTCTTCGCACACCAAAATAAATGATGCCACGGGTAGGCGAGATCCTAACAAATACGTGGTCGCCGATAGAAAACTCAAGCGAACGCCGATGAGAATCGGCCCAGTGGCTATGACGGTCTTATGCAACTCGAAGATGATTTCTAACTTGTCTGACCACCTCGATAGTCTGCATAATCATCTCTGGACCAAGCATCTGTCTCTCGCCGACATCATCCCAAGCTAAAGGTGATCTACACTTTCTGCCATACAGGGCCTCAAAGGGTGTCATCTGGATACTGGCCTGGAAACTGTTGTTATAGGAGAACTCCACTAGGTACAGATAATCTTCCCACGAACCACCAAAGTCTAGCGTACAAGATCGCAACATATCTTCAAGATTTTGAATCGTACGCTCCGACTGACCATCTGTCTGCGGATGATAAGCCGAACTGAACTTGAGACGAGTCTCCAAACTCTTCTGAAGACTCCGCCAAAAGTGCGATATAAATCTTGAATCTCTGTCGGACACGATACTGACTGGCACTCCATACAATCTGACTATCTGCCTGAGGTACATCTTCATAAGCTTATCCGTCGACTGACCAATTCTGAAAAGTAGAAAATGAGCTACCTTCGTGAGTCGGTCAACTATGACCCATATGGCATCTCTTCTAGCTGGAGATTTAGGAAACCCAGTTATAAAATCTATAGTGATATGCTCCCACTTCCATTCCGGGATCGGTAAAGGTTGAAGAAGTCCAGCTAGTCTCTGATGTTCAGCTTTAACTTGTTGGCAAACTAAACAACGAGAGACAAACTGGGATATCTCTTTCTTCATGCCATTCTACCAGAAATGCTGACGGATATCACGATACATCTTCGTACCGCCGGGATGAATCGAATATTGTGAACTGTGAGCTTATGCCATGATCTCTTACTTGATATCACCACTAGGTACACAAAGACGCCTCCCATGTCAGAGAGTACCATCTTCGTGAATACATAACTCTGGTCTTCGTCCTGTTTTACACTCTGCTCTGAGCTGCTGAAGCTTAGAATCTGTTGATTGCGCCATCTTGATCCTCTCAACTATGTTGGACTGGACTTGCATGCTGGCCATCAATGCCACATTGGTAGGAAGAACTACTTCTATTTCCATCTTCTGAAGATTTCCTAATAACTCTGGCTGTGTTGTTAGAAAATAAGCTCCTGCTCTTCTACTCAACACATCTGCAACTACGTTGGCCTTCCCAGGATGATAATATAAGTTGATGTCATAATCCACCAGTAGCTTTAGCCATCTTCTCTGACGCATGTTAAGATCCTTCTGAGTAAACACATACTTAAGACTCTTGTGGTCGGTGAAAATCTCTACCCGATCTCCATACAAATAATGCCTCCATAGCTTAAGTGCGAAAACCACCGCTGCTAATTCTAAGTCATGGGTTGGGTAATTCCTCTCATGATCACGAAACTGACGTGACGCATAAGCTACTACCTTACCATGCTGCATCAAGACACATCCCAATCATCTGCCAGAAGCATCACAATAAACTAAAAATCCTCCAGTCCCATCTGGAAGCATGAGAATGGGAACCGTTATCAATCTTTGCTTCAACTTTTCGAATGAACTCTTACACTCTACTGTCCAAGCAAACTGCACTTCCTTGCGGGTCAACTGCGTCAATGGTGCTGAAATCCGAGCAAAGTCTGACACAAACTGCCGGTAATAGCCGGCCAATCCTAGGAAACTCTGAACTTCTGCGACGGTGCTAGGTACTGGCCATGTCTCTATCGCCACTATCTTCTACGGGTCCACTTCCACACCACCTCTGGTGATGATATGACCTAAGTACGAAATGCAATCCAGCCAAAATTTGTACTTACTGAACTTCGCGTACAACTGGTGTTCCCTGAGAATCTGAAGAACTATACGGAGATGCTGCTCATGCTCCGCCTCACTCTTGTTATAGACCAAAATGTCGTCTATGAACACTATCACGAACTGGTCCAAATAGGGCATGAAGATACGATTCATGAGGTCCATGAATACGGCTGGCACATTGGTCGCTCCAAATGGCATAACAAGAAACTCCCAATCTCCATATCTAGATCTGAATGCTGTCTTCGGGATGTCTTGCTCTCTGACTCTGATCTGATGGTACCCTGACCGTAAGTCAATCTTTAAAAATATTGCTGCCCCACTGAATTGATCAAATAAATAATCTATCCTTGGTAGGGGATATCTGTTCTTGATTGTTACAGAAATTAAGGTACGATAATCAACACATAATCTTGACGTACCATCCTTCTTTTTTTTTGAAATCCCACGCACACACACAATTGGGAGACTCGAACCTTGTCAGTTCCTCCGGGTGTCCGCTCTAATACCACTAGGCTAGAGAGCTCGGACACCATCCTTCTTTTTCAAAAGAAGCATCGGGGCTCCCCAAGGTGATCCGCTAGCACGAATGAATCCCTTGGTTCTGAGTTCTTCAATCATCTTGTACAGGATCTCCAACTCTGATGGTGCCATTCTGTAGACTCTCTCTGACACTGGTGCCGTTGTCACGACCCGCACCCTGTATAGGGGTACGAGAAGTGGGTACATCTAGCCTATGCCGCAGTGTCGGCGGTAGAACGCTGTCCTAGGTTAATCATCTAACAATATATAAGGTACCTGTACAGTTTATACTCTCCGAATGGAGGTGACAAACATAATACAATCTCAATCACATCTAGGTAGAAGAATGAAAGATAGATAGATAGACAGATGGTAACTCAAAGAGACAGTAGAATAGATGAAATAAGTCTAAGTGTCTAGGATACATAACATCCAGAATGTCAACTCATAATACAATAAGTCTAAAGTCTATATATCTCAACATCTCAAAATACAACTCAGAATGTGAGACAAAATGATAATATAGAAAAGACTGTCTAGCTAAACTAGCCTAGACTACTGGGGCAACATCCTCAGCTGCAGGTGGATCCTGCTGAGGGTCCACAACATAAGTATCATCTAGTCCTGCTCCATAATAGGTAGACACCAGGGCCTCATCCTCATCCTCTGTAATATTTTCAACAGGTCCAGTCAGGACAGGAATGAGCACAATATATCTCACGCAGTGCATAGTATGATAGAAAATATAAAGCATGCAATAGAGTAAAATACAGGAACTGCTGAAAGAAGATACATGTAGTAAAAGAGATAACTGTAATGAAATATCTACTATAATAGAGAACTAGCAGTGACTAGTGAGTCAGAGTAAAATATAGACATGTGAATGGCATAGGAGATTTATGACTACAGCTAAGAGTGATTCATGACTACAGCTACTGGGGTAATATCCACATAACTATTTCCACTCCCCCATCCCCAATCAATACACAAGGATCCGTTCAAGTTATGTCAAGATTCGTGATAAGCCCATAAATGGATGATTCATGAGAGGCTCTGTGAACATGAGAGTACATGAGTCACAAGCGATTCGTGAATCTATGGAAGCATAGAAATACATGATGATTCGTGAAACGCACAAACATGCTGTATCTGATGCTCCCGAGGGGGTTAACATCTCATGAAAAGATCCATATAGTACCAATCCGAGATAACAATCGTGTCAGCATCAAGTAAAGTAATCTAGAGCAAGAATATAAATCCTGGCAAGTATAAAACGGTCAGAGAATGTACTCGCCTGATAACTGAATGTCTGAAGAGGATATACTGCCTGAGGAGAGATGTATGGCTCCTAATCAGAGCAATACAAGTCACAATGTATCCAAAATGGTAAAATAGAGTATACAATGCATACTACATGATTCTAGGTCAATCTGGTCAAAAGTCAACTCTTGGTCAACTCAACAGTCAAACTAGGTCACAGGAAGTCATACTAGGTCACAGGGAATCAAACTAAGTTAAATAAAGTCAAACAAGGTCAAACAAGTCAAGGTTAGTTAAATCTAGGTCAAAGTCAACTCTTGGTCAACATTCTAATCAAACTAGTCAAATACTAGTCAACATGATCAATCTAGGTCAAGTCTAGGTCAAATTTAGACTAACTAAGGTTTTGGGTCAAACAAAGACTAGTCAACAAGGTAATCAGGTCAATCTTGACTAATGGTCAACTTCTAGTCAATACTCCATAAGACTAACTCAAACCATGACACAACCTCTAAGTATTCCACTTAACCCCATACATATCTTAATCTACATAGGACTATCCTCATAATCCATATGGTTAACCTAATCATCCAGTTAGGGTTTAGTCAAACTTTAGTCAACTAGTTCTTCTATGTTCATCCAAGTCATTTCTAAGTCAATTAGGTCATGGTTGACCTATAGTTGACTTTGGTCAATAATGGTCAACAAGGGTCAACTTGCTAGTTAAACTAGGTCTACTAGACCAATTGGTCAAGTCTAAACCTACTAACCATAGACCATAGGCCATAGGCCCATGTATCTAGGATATCCTATATAGGTATCCATATCTATATAAAATATGAACCTACCCATATCTATACATATATATATATATTCAACTATATAGTACCACATATACATATAATACCCAATTATATATATAGTACCCACATATATATATATACATATATATATATATCCCATATATACACTCAACTATATATATCAATATATATATATATATATATATATATATATATATATATATATATATATATATATATATATATATATATATATATATACATAACCTATATATATATACAACCTACATATATATATAGAGAGAGAGAGAGAGATCAATAGAGGGAGAGATGTAAGAGAGTGAGAGGGATAGAGAGTGAACAAGAGAGAGAGAGAGACTGCAACTGACACAGGAGGGGGGGTTCCAGATTTCTGGAAACCCAGAAATAACACACACACACACACCTACACAGTACACATACATACATATATATGTATATATACATAACTACATATATACACATATATATATATCCTCAAATCTCACCTACACACACACATATATATACTACGTATACATACACTGAAAACATACCATTATTTGTATAAAATATAATAAAAATAGTTTTGAAATTTGATTTTTAAAACTGGGAAAATATCTCAAATTCCTGGAAATGGCACTGTGTACTCGACAAAAAGGTAAACCCGATTTCGTGTCCAAAACCCAACTAAGGTGTCCAACCAACGGTTGGTAAGTGTTGCCCCAAGTGTCCTCTAGTGTCTAGGGGGCCTGACACGACACCACGACACAATTTGACGTGTCCACGACTCACAAACCCGAAACGGGTAAACACTGATACACACACACAACCACAGTGTCGTGCACGTGTACAACTCACCCTAGGACACGACACACACACTCTCGTGTCTCGTGCTCGTGCACGAATGATCACGTAGGGGTAGGGTACGTGTCCAACACCCTATACCGTGTCCACGTTGCTCCAGGACACGATACAAAGTCCGTATCAGTCGTAAAAAACACGACTGATACGCGTGTTCAGACCGCGTCGTGCACGCGGTCATGTGTCTCGTGTTCACGACACAGGACACGACACACCACGTGCTCGTGTCCATGTGTTCGCCACATGATGGGCTACACACTCGTGTCACCACGAGGTGCCCAAGTGTCGTGTCTACGCGACACGACACGCACGAAGTTGGTCCCCGCGCGCGTGTGTGCTGACAGTGCACGACCAGTGCACGTGTCCGTGCGTTCTCGATACGACACAAACGTGTCTCAAACTCGAGGGGGGCATGTCAGAGGTTGCCCCCTCCTCTGTGTTAATTTTCACGTGTCCACGTGTCCTACAGTGTCCGCACTAGGTGTCGAGTAGCAGGGGTGGCTGTATGCCTCAGTGCGGTGTCCTGACAGTGGGTTTGTGTCGATTTTCGACACGAAAATGACACCGTGTCGTGTTCAGTCAAGTAGGTGTAAATTATACTAGTCTAGGGCTATAAGAAAATGTAATTAGTTCTACATTATAACAAAGTTTAATCCTTTGTGGCATTTCATCAAACAAGGGTTAATAGTCTAGGATACGTGTCCGATACGGACACCAAACCAACCCTAAATTTCACCAAACTTGACCCACAGTTAGGGTAGACCTATATGCATGCATTTATGAAGAAAAAACAGAGTATTAACTAGGTTTGAGGGCATTTACCTATTTGTGCAATTCCAATAGAAAATCAATAAAGAGGGGGTGTGTTTCCTTCCACTTGGTGATGCCCAAAGCTCATAAATTTTGGATTGCTAGCCTCCCTTAGCACCCTTGATGTTGTAGGGTCCCAATGCAAAAGACTAGAGGTGATTTGGATCAAAAATGATCAAGTTGTGGAGGTTTGAAGAAAATAGAATTTTGTAGGATTAAAATTCATGTAAAAATGATCATGAATGAATACAATGGGTTATATAGGAAGGTATAGGGCTAGGGGGTACCCTATGGCCGGCCATGGCAAGGGGGGGTGTCCTTGGCCTTTCTTCATGGTGAAGGTAAGGACTTTGGTGCCAAAAGCATGGATATTTTGAGGGTTTTGTGGAAATATCTAATAAAGTAAATATCAAGATATTTTTTCTACTTTAACCAATGTAAATATCTATCCCCTTAGCATTCTAGGTTAGTAACTAATCCCTAGATTAGGCTAAACTTGGTTAGGGGCTCTCATGACACTTGACAATAATTAAATAATAATAAAACACATAAATGCAAATAATTCCAAATAAATCCTAGAAAATTACCAAAATACCCTTTAGGCTAAAAAGTGCTAAAATGGTATCCTAATCACTTGGTTAGACTTACATGGTCATGGTAGTCTCTAGGTTATGAAATCTCTAGGGTTTACACTAGGGTTATACTAGTAAAGTCACAAAGTCATAAGTCATGACTTAGAAATAGTTTTAATTACACTAATAATCACCAAAAATCATATCATGACTAAAACACCATTAATAAATAATAAAAATAATAAATTTTCAAAAATACTCCAATTTCAGAAAACTGGGTGTTACAAGTCTACCCTCCTTAAAATAATTTCGTCCTCGAAATTTAGATGGTGGTACTCCTCCTAGGTCAAACCTCCACCAATCAGGGTCGAAGCTACTACCTAGCAACATACAAGGTCAACAAGCAAAATATGGGTAGTAGACCTATACTGGTCATATCCAAAAATTGGCTGACAGTTTTAGGTCATAAGGTGTCCTTAATTCAAATCGAAATCAAAAGTAACTCCATGGGGTAAATCAGGATGGAGCCTCGGGTCAGGAAAATCGTACCAAGCAAATGAAGCACACGATGGTATGCCTGAGTGGGACACTAAGGTCATGGGTGTAGAGTGTCATGTCTAGGTCATGTATGTGAAGTCAGTTTTAAGAAAATAACTAGTCTTGTGCTCCTAATTTAAAAGTCACGGTAATGTGCCTACGATGATCATAATTTAGAGTGGGAAAGGTCTATGCCCTAAATTGAACCAAAAATCGTGATGAATAGTATTATAAGGGGCAGGTTAAGTGGGACAGTCCTGGTCATAGGTATAGACTGGGAAGATAAGGAAACAATAAATCACAGGGCTAAAAGGGTTACCATTCTATGGTCTGAGCTACTCTATCAATTCTAAGTCAAAAGGCATAACACATACATTAATTCATTTAAGGGAAAAAAAAATTTCTTAACAAAAGAAGTAATCAAGAATTATATTAATAGCTAAAGCTACTCCTACTCCTACTCCTAAGTAAGAGATGAAGAAATAAACAAACAATCGACAAAAATCAAAAGAACTACCAGGTCAAAAATTATCACTAATAAAGAAACAGGTAGGAGCAGATGGAATTGGATTTCAAGATAGATATAATGAAACAAGGTGGGAATGGAATTTAGAAGAACAGAACCTGCAAGCACATCGCCAACTGCCTGGGCATCCTCAACTGTCATGGCGTAAGCTCGCCCCTGCTGGCCTCTTCCAGCCTGTTGCTGAAACTGCATAAATCTCTGCTGCTGTGGCTGTAACGGTCCCCTCTGCTGACCTACCGAAGCCTTGGCTCCTGCTCCTGATGCTGCTTCCTGTGCTACTCTGCCTGTGTACTGGGAACACTCCCTCAGCTGGTGGTCCGCTGCCCCACATAGTAGGCACCAGCCCAACCTCTTCCTGCACTCTCCCCATCCATGTCCCGGTTTCTTACAGTAGGGACAACTGGTAGTCTGCTGTCTCGGGGCCTGCTGCTGCTGCCTCGGCTGCTGATACTGCTGTGGCTGCCTCTGCTGATGCTGATAGTGAGGCCTCTTGGCCTGACCTCCACTGCTGCCTGCTCCCTGTGTATCACGGCCCCTCTTGAGCTTCAGCTCAAGATCATCCTCAGCTGCCATCGCTCCTGCCAGAATCTCCTCAAAGGTGGCATTCATGTCACTCTTGGTCAAGGACTTGACTTCCTTGACCAAGCCCTTCCTGAACCTTCTCGCCTTCGCTGTCTCGCTAAGGCCCTCTACAAATCTGCTCAACCGACAAAACTTACCGGAATACTCCTCTACAGTCTGGTTCCCCTGAACCAGGTTCTCGAACTGGGTCTCCAAAGCACCAACTGCCTGATCCGGGAAAAACTTCCCCTTGAAGAGCTCCTTGAAAGCTCCCCATGTCTGCCCTGGAGTGCCTACTCTCGGGTCCGTCTAATACCAGGTACGGGCAAGATCCCGCATCTGGCTGGCTGCTGCCTCTATCTGTAGTCCGGCTGGTATCTCCGCCAGTCAAAAAATCTCCTCAATGTGCTCAATCCAGTCATCAGCATAAAGAATCCCCTCTGTCCCCAATAAGTCCCTGGGGTTCATCTTCTTGAAGTCCTAAATGCCCAGAATCCTCTGCTGTCGTGGCTATCCCAATCCTCCCTGTGGCTGGACAGCCAACCTCTCTACCGTCGCTCTAGCCAGCTGATGGACCTCATCTATGCCCCTGGTAAACTCCATCGTATGACACTGCTGCTGGGCCTGCTGCGTCTCTAGGAAATGCTGGAAGTATGAAAACATCTGTGCAGCATCCACTAATCCAGATGGCATCGGTGGCTGGAACTGCTGCTGGTGCTGCTGAAACTGTGGCTGACGAAACTGCGGGGGAGGCATGTCTGGGGTAGCTGGGATGGTCCCCCGAATAAGTAGAGGTGCACCCCCAAATATGGCAGAAGCTCCCACATGAGCTGGAGTAAGGGGAGCTGTCGTCCCCGGGTCCTGGTGAGCTGGACGAGAGGTGGCAGACCTCTCAGTGGTGTCACCTGGACCGAGACGCTGTGATCGTGTCTCCACCATCCTGAAGACAGATCAACAAGGAAGTCAATAACGGTACAAGGATGATAGTATCAAGAAGGACAATATGAAATAGATTATACAGATTTGATCAAAAGTTAATAGATTCAAATCCATAGAAATTTCCTAATTGTGATTGAGTATCCACTCTCTCTAAGCCTATTCCTCAAATCCTATCACAGGCTGTAGTGGTACTCTAGTTCGAATACCACTACATAAACTCGAGACCTGCATGGGCCACCACTAAAAACGTGTCACGACCCGCACCCTGTATAGGGGCACGAGAAGTGGGTACGTCCAGCCTACGCCGCAGTATCGGCGGTATAAAGCTGTCCTAGGTCAATCATCTAACAATATATAAGGTACCTGTACAGTTTATACTCTCCGAATGGAGGTGACAAACAGAATACAATCTCAATCACATCTAGGTAGAAGAATGAAAGATAGATAGATAGACAGATGGTAACTCAAAGAGACAGTAGAATAGATGAAATAAGTCTAAGTGTCTAGGATACATAACATCCAGAATGTCAACTCATAATACAATAAGTCTAAAGTCTATATATCTCAACATCTCAAAATACAACTCAGAATGTGAGACAAAATGATAATATAGAAAAGACTGTCTAGCTAAACTAGCCTAGACTACTGGGGCAACATCCTCAGCTGCAGGTGGATCCTGCTGAGGGTCCACAACATAAGTATCATCTAGTCCTGCTCCATAATAGGTAGACACCAGGGCCTCATCCTCATCCTCTGTAATATTTTCAACAGGTCCAGTCAGGACAGGAACGAGCACAATACATCTCACGCAGTGCATAGTATGATAGAAAATATAAAGCATGCAATAGAGTAAAATACAGGAACTGCTGAAAGAAGATACATGTAGTAAAAGAGATAACTGTAATAAAATATCTACTATAATAGAGAACTAGCAGTGACTAGTGAGTCAGAGTAAAATATAGACATGTGAATGGCATAGGAGATTCATGACTACAGCTAAGAGTGATTCATGACTACAGCTACTGGGGTAATATCCACATGACTATTTCCACTCCCCCATCCCCAATCAATACACAAGGATCCGTTCAAGTTATGTTAAGATTCGTGATAAGCCCATAAATGGGTGATTCATGAGAGGCTCTGTGAACATGAGAGTACATGAGTCACAAGCGATTCGTGAATCTATGGAAGCATAGAGATACATGATGATTCGTGAAACGCACAAACATGTTGTATCTGATGCTCCCGAGGGGGATAACATCTCATAAAAAGATCCATATAGTACCAATCCGTAATAACAATCGTGTCAGCATCAAGTAAAGTAATCTAGAGCAAGAATATAAATCCTGGCAAGTATGAAACGGTCAGAGAATGTACTCGCCTGATAACTGAATGTCTGAAGAGGATATACTGCCTGAGGAGAGATGTATGGCTCCTAATCAGAGCAATACAAGTCACAATATATCCAAAATGGTAAAATAGAGTATACAATGCATACTACATGATTCTAGGTCAATCTGGTCAAAAGTCAACTCTTGGTCAACTCAACAGTCAAACTAGGTCACAGGAAGTCATACTAGGTCACATGGAATCAAACTAAGTTAAATAAAGTCAAACAAGGTCAAACAAGTCAAGGTTAGTTAAATCTAGGTCAAAGTCAACTCTTGGTCAACATTCTAATCAAACTAGTCAAATACTAGTCAACATGATCAATCTAGGTCAAGTCTAGGTCAAATTTAGACTAACTAAGGTTTTGGGTCAAACAAAGACTAGTCAACAAGGTAATCAGGTCAATCTTGACTAATGGTCAACTTCTAGTCAATACTCCATAAGACTAACTCAAACCATGACACAACCTCTAAGTATTCCTCTTAACCCCATACATATCTTAATCTACATAGGACTATCCTCATAATCCATATGGTTAACCTAATCATCTAGTTAGGGTTTAGTCAAACTTTAGTCAACTAGTTCTTCTATGTTCATCCAAGTCATTTCTAAGTCAATTAGGTCATGGTTGACCTATAGTTGACTTTGGTCAACAATGGTCAACAAGGGTCAACTTGCTAGTTAAACTAGGTCTACTAGACCTATTGGTCAAGTCTAAACCTACTAACCATAGACCATAGGCCATAGGCCCATGTATCTAGGATACCCTATATAGGTATCCATATCTATATAAAATAAGAACCTACCCATATCTATATATATATATATATATATATATATATATATATATATATATATATATATATATATATATATATTCAACTATATAGTACCACATATACATATAATACCCAATTATATATATAGTACCCACATATATACACAATATATATACATATATATATATCCCATATATACACTCAACTATATATATCAATATATATATATCTACATAACCTATATATATACAACCTACATATATATATATATAGAGAGAGAGAGATCAATAGAGGGAGAGATGTAAGAGAGTGAGAGGGATAGAGAGTGAACAAGAGAGAGAGAGAGAGAGAGAGACTGAAACAGACACAGGAGGGGGGGTTCCAGATTTTTGGAATCCCAGAAATAACACACACACACACCTACACAGTACACATACATATATATATGTATATATATACATAACTACATATATACACATATATATATATCCTCAAATCACACCTACACACACACATATATATACTACGTATACATACACTGAAAACATACCATTATTTGTATAAAACATAATAAAAATAGTTTTGAAATTCGATTTTTAAAACTTGGAAAATATCCCAAAATCCTGGAAATGGCACTATGTACTCGACAAAAAGGTAAACCCGATTTCGTGTCCAAAACCCAACTAAGGTGTCCAACCAACGGTTGGTAAGTGTTGCCCCAAGTGTCCTCTAGTGTCTAGGGGGCCTGACACGACACCACGACACAATTTGACGTGTCCACGACTCACAAACCCGAAATGGGTAAACACTGATACACACACACAACCACAGTGTCGTTCACGTGTGCAACTCACCCTAGGACACGACACACACACTCTCGTGTCTCGTGCTCGTGTACGAATGTTCACCTAGGGGTAGGGTACGTGTCCAACACCCTGTACCGTGTCCACGTTGCTCCAGGACACGATACGAAGTCCGTATCAGTCGTGAAAAACACGACTGATACGCGTGTTCAGACCGCGTCGTACACGCGGTCAAGTGTCTCGTGTTCACGACACAGGACACGACACACCACGTGCTCATGTCCATGTGTTCTCCACATGATGGGCTACACACTCGTGTCACCACGAGGTGCCCAAGTGTCGTGTCCACGCGACACGACACGTACGAAGTTGGCTCCCGCGCATGTGTGTGCTGACAGTGCACGACCAGTGCACGTGTCCGTGCGTTCTCGATACGACACAAACGTGTCTCAAACTCGAGGGAGGGCATGTCAGAGGTTGCCCCCTCCTCTGTGTTAATTTTCATGTGTCCACGTGTCCTACAGTGTCCGCACTAGGTGTCGAGTAGCAGGGGAGGCTGTATGCCTCAGTGCGGTGTCCTGGCAGTGGGTTCGTATCGATTTTCGACACGAAAATGACACCGTGTCGTGTTCAGTCAAGTAGGTATAAATTATACTAGTCTAGGGCTATAAGAAAATGAAATTAGTTCTACATTATAACAAAGTTTAATCCTTTGTGGCATTTCATCAAACAAGGGTTAATAGTCTAGGATACGTGTCCGATACGGACACCAAACCAACCCTAAATTTCACCAAACTTGACCCACCGTTAGGGTAGACCTATATGCATGCATTTATGAAGAAAAAACAGAGTATTAACTAGGTTTGAGGGCATTTACCTATTTATGCAATTCCAATAGAAAATCAATAAAGAGGGGGTGTGTTTCCTTCCACTTGGTGATGCCCAAAGCTCATAAATTTTGGATTGCTAGCCTCCCTTAGCACCCTTGATGTTGTAGGGTCCCAATACAAAAGACTAGAGGTGATTTGGATCAAAAATGATCAAGTTGTGGAGGTTTGAAGAAAATAGAATTTTGTAGGATTAAAATTCATGTAAAAATGATCATGAATGAATACAATGGGTTATATAGGAAGGTGTAGGGCTAGGGGGTACCCTATGGCCGGCCATGGCAAGGGGGGGTGTCCTTGGCCTTTCTTCATGGTGAAGGTAAGGACTTTGGTGCCAAAAGCATGGATATTTTGAGGGTTTTGTGGAAATATCTAATAAAGTAAATATCAAGATATTTTTCCTACTCTAACCAATGTAAATATCTATCCCCTTAGCATTCTAGGTTAGTAACTAATCCCTAGATTAGGCTAAACTTGGTTAGGGGCTCTCATGACACTTGACAATAATTAAATAATAATAAAACACATAAATGCAAATAATTCCAAATAAATCCTAGAAAATTACCAAAATACCCTTTAGGCTAAAAAGTGCTAAAATGGTATCCTAATCACTTGGTTAGGCTTACATGGTCATGGTAGTCTCTAGGTTATGAAATCTCTAGGGTTTACACTAGGGTTATACTAGTAAAGTCACAAAGTCATAAGTCATGACTTAGAAATAGTTTTAATTACACTAATAATCACCAAAAATCATATCATGACTAAAACACCATTAATAAATAATAAAAATAATAAATTTTCAAAAATACCCCAATTTTAGAAAACTGGGTGTTACAGCCGTCCCTGGAATCAAGTCGATAGTGAACTCTATCTCTCTCTCCGGTGGCATGCCTGGAAGCTCTTCGGAAAACACATCAGGAAACTCTTCTACTACTCTGGAAAATTGAACTGCTTCTGCTACTGCCATCCGCAATACTGGTGGAGAAGGTTCTACTTCGCCTCTGGAAAATAAAAACTCTGGTTCGCCTGGAATACCAAAAATAATCCTGCCAATATGGCAGTCTATTCTTGCGTATTGATCCTTCAACCAATCTATTCCTAGGACCACATCATAGTCGTCCATCGAAAATTCTATCAATCTAGTGGGAAACTATCTACCGCTAACTACGATTCGACACGGAGAATAGACCCTATCTACCCCCACAAGACCGTTACCAGTAAGTATATTGAGCCTTACCGATAATGACTCATATCCGTGTTACGAATCCAGCAGACATAAATGAATGCGATGCACCCGAATCAAATAAGACTAATATTGGAAAAGTGTTGACAAGAATGGTACCTGCCACCACCTCACCTGATGCCAATTCTTCTGCCACGGTCAGAGCTATAGCATGTCCTTGTTCTCTTGGTGCTGGTCCCCTCTGCTGGTGACCTCTCTGCCTGTTCTGAATCTGAACCTGGGCATACTGCTGAGCCTGAGACGACAATAGCCTCGGAGGCTGGTACTGTTGCTGCACTAGTGCTGGACCTCTAACCGATGGACTGGTTAGGTTTGACGATGATGAACTGGCTCTATTCGGACATGACCCTATCTTGTGGTCTGGTGCCCCACAAGCCAAGCACAATCCCTATGCTCTGCGATATTCTGATACTACATGTCCTGGCTTCCCACAATGAGAGCATCCCATTACGGAGGACTGCTTCTGCAGCTGAGGATACGTCGGTGTCGAGTGTTGAACCGACGAAACTATGGTCGCCCTCCTAGGAGCTCCAATTGTTAATGCCCTAGCTGCCGGGGCTGCTGCTGATGACTGGGACATCTGCCCATGAGACCTCTTCCATCATTCGCTTCTATCTATAATCCTCTGCGAAGTATACGCATGCCTCTTTGCTGCTCGCAAGACGACATCAAACGTCTGGTGCTCAAACTGTTCCACTGATATAATGATCTTTAGGTGGAGTCCTTGCTGGAATCGCTGGGTTCGGTCCAATTCGGTTGCCACCAAGGTGGGAGCAAACCGACTAAGTCTAAAAAAATCGGCCGCATATCCATCGACCGTCCATCCCATCTGCTTGAGGTTAGTGAATCTCGTCTACAGATCATACCGAGCTACTGCGTCGAAGTACTTGGTCTGGAACTTGTCGCTGAATACCGCCCATAAGACAGGCGTCGCCAAACCTACTGCTAGCATCGCCCACCAGGTGCGGGCTACGTCCAATAATTGCAGGCGCACAACGGCCACCTTCTCATTCTCAGGAATCCTAGCTGCTTCCAGGATAACCTCTGTGTCCTGAAGCCATGCATCAGCAGCAATAGGATGTTCAGTTCCGTTAAAGAAAGGAGGGTTCAGGTATTACGACCCGCACCCGTTTTTCGGATGCGAGCTCGTGAGCAAGCCAGCTACGTATCGAGCGGACTCCAGCCCATCTCAAATACGTAAATGCTGTCTGGACTATGGTATTGTGCCTAATCATGGCAATGCAAACTATATCTCAATCCACAATAAGAGTATAAAACATGAATGAATACTATGGGTCGTGGTCTGCAGCCCACTAGCATATATGTCCGATTAGACTCCAAGAATAATATGAGTCTATAAAGCTAAGCTGATAAGCAGGATATATCATAAAAGCACGAGAAAGATAGTAAATCAATAACGCTAACAAAATACCTGAATCATGCAGATGAAGTCAACTACCACATGCTCAGCTAACTAACTCCGTGCAATCAGCTACCTGAAGAGATCATCAGATCCTCAGAGAACTAGCAAGATACATAAAACATGCCTACTAATATGACAGTAAATAATATGTATAGAAGATAAGAACACTGCAAGAAGAACATCTAAGGATGATGAATCGTGTGGAAATATAATACTAGACTTGGCTAACTATCAATCAGAACTCCTATAGCTTGTAGTACAATGCAAGATACTCCCAATCTATAGTGTTTCAATTGAAGTACAAAGCAGGATACTCTCAGTTGAGATTAGCCAATTCTAGTATCGATCTCCTCTCCTAAAGGATACAAGGTCAAGTAGACTCCTATAAATCGTAGTACAATGCAAGATACTCCCAATTTATAGTATCGCAAGTCAAGTCAATCAATCAATCAATATATGCTATAGGTCGTAGTACAATGCAAGATACTTCCAATCTATAGTATGTCTCAACTGTAGTACAATGCAAGATACTTCCAGTCAAGAATGGTCAAGTCAAGAACAAGATATAGAAACTGACAACTCAATCACGAGACAAGGTAACACGAAAAGACCAATAATCAAGCAATGTCGAATATCCTATACGTGCACGTAATCTAGAACAAGTAAAACAACCAAGGACAAACCAATCACAATATGGAAATCATGTGACAATATGAAAATTAATACAATAGAGAAAGAGAAAACAATGTAAATATTGTATATGTTCGGCAAGGTATACTTACCTGTTGTCTGCTACTGCGGTGTTGTCTGACTAGTGTCCTCAACCGAAAGTGTAGCGGATCCAAGTTGCCCTATATAATATATTCTAATCAATACTAACACAAACTAATCTAAGCAATAACATAGGGTAAGATCGTCTCACCACATCAACTAATACTGTGATGTTCGTGCCAACAATTCAACAGTCATATGGCATTGGATAACGTGCCAATAAACGCATACCATGCTACGGTCTAACATGTCGTGAGGGTCTTGTACACCGTGGTATTATACGCACATATAGGCATTTACATGAATTAGATATGTGTAGTCCTATACGTAAGTAAGTACGTCACATTGTCGTAAAGCTCTCAATGGCACTAACCTACACATCGGACATGCATGTGACCTCTTAAACACGCATCTCGACGTCAAATAAAACTGAAATAATCATGAATTAAATTCTAAAATTATTATTAGTTAGTGAAGAATTACTAAAATATTTACCATTGCATGCACAAAGTTCCATTGCGCATCGACTAGGTGTTCTAGCAACTTGACAACTAGTTTGTGCATGCAAAGTTGCCAACTTGCGTAAAAACTCATTTAATATCTGAAAATATATTAATTAATATTCTAAAATTTATTATTTAATTTCTGAAATTTAGTTTCTAATAGTAAAAATAGCAACATGCATCAAACTAGGTTTAATATGGTTACCACGTTGTCATGCCTCGGATTTGTGTCATCTAAGAGTAGTTTTGCATATAAAATTAGGATTTCTCATGCATGGGGATTTCATCATTGCCATCTAATATGTTTATGGGTTCATAGAAGATTTCTCCCATGGAAAAATTAAATACTAAATAGAAGTTAAGGAACTTACGAAATTGCGATTACGACGGAGGCTTTTCTTGCGACACGGATCTTTCGGAGCGCCAAACGGACTCCAAACTTCACAAAACTTGAGGGGGTGCTTTGGGGCTTCACGTAGGGTGCAGATCTTCAGTTTGGATGGATTTGGGGTGCTATTTTCCAGCGTGTACAGTAGCTGCAACCAGTAGCACTATTTCGGTCAAAAAAAGGGGTTCGACTACTAGTTTAGGGTTTGTCGACTTGTGGGGGCTGTTTTGGTGTGTGGGAAGGAGGGGGAAGGAAGTGGAGAAGGAGAGGAAAAGGAAAAGAGGTCGTGGAAGAGAGGGGGAGGCTATAGAGGGGTCGGCCACAAGATGGGAGGAAGTTAGGGTTAGGGTTTTGAGAGAGGAGGTTTGGGCTTCATGTAAGGAGTTGGTTGTTGGGCCCATGGTCGAGATTTAATGGGCTTTAACTTATGGTTCAGATCTATGGGGTTTGGTTTAGGCCTTAGAAAGGCTTTGGGTTCACTTGGGTCAAGTTGTTAGGTCTTGGTTGGATTTGAGTGTAAGTGCACAAGAAGGTTCACTATCGGTGTCTTAACTATGAAGTTTGTTGTCCATTGGTTTATTGTGCATCTGCAAGGCTTTGAGTGTCACGCCCCAAAACCAGAATACTGGAGAGCGGGGGCAGACATAGCCAGCTACGTATATTGAAGTGTATCCCACCTCGCCATACGGTCACGGCTGTCTAGATACATGAGGGTTTAACTACAAGCCAACAGTCTCTTAAGGTCATGAACAAGCCTAGTGTCTCAATCACAAGCAAGTAAATAAATGTTACAAGATGCAAGATCACCAAATATATAATAGTAAGGAGTCCCAAACATTATATATTCAGCTGATCATGAAGCTAGTCATTACAAAATGTGAGGACTAGCAAGAGTTTAGTCATACATGATCAACCCTAGGATCTGTCAATCATGTTACAGCTCGTAGGCAGACAGTAAGTAAAGGTACAATCGAGCTAAACAAGTGCTCGTCGGCTAAACGCCTCAAAAGAATATTTTTACAATAAAGTGGGAGAGACAAAAATAACCCACTCGTTGTCCTGGTTACGCTTGGTGGTCACCATCGGGCTGGAAAGTCGGTAGATCCTCTGGAGCTGCTCCGGTATCTGGCCATACAAAACCAGCTGGGTCAGATTCCAGAAAGAGCAAGTGCCACAAGGAAGCTTCACTTAGGAACTAAAACCAGCAATTAGCACAGAATATAATAAAAATATAGTAAAATTGGAGAGATAGAGCATCATTAGGATATACGGTCAGATAACCATGGAACCATTCAGATAACCAAGTTACAACCCTTAAACCAAACAAGGACCGGGATTGTAACCCTTCATCTGAACAGTACTTGGTTTCTCCCATTTATCGGCAAGATAATATAAGAAAATTAGGTCATGTAACAATCTTGTACAGGATCAAGACAAGACTAGACTGATTATGCCTCATCCAACAATCACAGCCAAGCAATAAGTACGACTTGATACTTTAACTAACTAGGGTTATCACAGGCCTAGTTACTAGCAAGATGCAGCGAGATTATTCTACAGCCACAAGCCCTGCAGACCATCCAGGTTACCCAGGTCGAATATTAGGGATTAAATTCAGGTGGGTACATCATCCAGGAAACGCATGTACCCTTAAGTAGCTTAAAGGGTGCAACACATGACAATGTGCTGGAAATGTGCGCTACTCGACGGCAGGCTACAGATCCCAAGCGCGCCCAGGTAACGGGATTGCCTGTAGCTGGAAAATCTCTTCATGACTACTGTGTTATTCTAGTTATTAGCCTTAGTCCATTTCAGTAGGTACCCCTGACCGTGGTACTCAGGGGTCCCATCCTAAGCATGATGCAAGACAAGACTGGTTCATTTGTACAAACACAATCGCCCACGGTGTCCAGGTTATTCATACTTGTCATGTCATGTTAGCCGTCGCAACAACAATTCGAGATATATCATGTCGGTTTACTTGTCAGGAGTGTGCCACGGCGGGCCACTATCATGTCATGTTACTTGTCAAGAGTGCACCACTACGGGTCACTGTTGTGTTCATGGTACATGTGCAGGATAACATAGTACAAGCATTCCATCAGGAGACCCAAGTTATAGAAGTATTATGCAACATTCTAATATAAGAACGAATAATATTAATAAAAGATCAGAACTTAAAATTTCATGCGGCTAGGAAGAAACTAGGCATATGCGGCTGGAGAAGACGGGGCATATGCGGCTGGAGAAGACGGGTCTCATGCGGTTCAGGGAAGATGAGCATATGCGGCTCTGGGAAGGAGCGACTCCATGCGACTGAGATAAAAGGTCTTATGTGGCTTAAGATTGCGAGCGCATATGCGACTGTGGAAGAGCAACGCTATGCGGCTGAGAGGGGGCAGGAGCTCATGCGGCTGGAAATGGGGGGATCTTATGCGGCTAGAATGAGCTGAGTCCCATGCGGCCAAGGAGGGAAAGTCTATGCGGCTAGAAATAACTGGGTCTCATGCGGCCAGGAGGACGGGTGCATATGCGGCTGGGAATTCAAATCCATGCGGCTCGGGGGAATGAGCCTTATGCGGCTGGAGGGGGAATGGGCCTTATGCGGCTGGAGGGGGAATGGGAGTCCATGCGGCTGAAAGAAGAACTTGTCGCATAAAGGCTATGCGGCTAAGTTCATCCAGCAAGGAATCATGCGGCAGGGAACTGTTCTTCTCTATTCTTCCGAGAAGAAGAACCATGCAACCATAGCTTTCAAGCTTCATAAAACCTTCATCCAGAGTCCAAATCTGAACTTCTATAGGTCAAAATAGGGTAGAACGAGATTCTCTACAACATGGAACCAACAGAACTTGATAATAACAAGATTAAGTAGATCAAAATCCAAAAAATCCGAGAATGCAATAAACTTAGATCTACAAGAATTTAGCCATGTAAATTAAAAATGCCAAGCACTAAAGAGTCATAGAATGTTGCAAGAAAGAAAATGGAACAATAATTCTTGAGTTCCTCCATGAAGCAAGATACACTTACCTAGGCTCTCCATCTCTCTCTCAGGTAGGTGAAGAGTTAATGGTAGGGAAGAAGAAGAGTAATGAAGAGAGAAAAAGAGGAGTAGGCTAATAAATGGGGATGGTAGTGGTAGGTAAGGGTTCTCCCCTTGGTTCATGATGAACCAAGGCAACCCAAGCCTAACCGAACCGAACCAAAATAAACCAAGCCACGAAATGCCAAGATAAGCCAAGCAAGGAATCATGCAATACAAGATAAAATACGTACACGTATACCAAAATACGTAATACGAACCACGGACATTACAACTCTACCCACCTTAAAAGAATTCCGTCCTCGGAATTTAATTAAGAGACTAAAGGGGCAAGAACAAGCTATACTAATCACAAGCAAGCTATATCTAGGCAATAAATCAAGCAATCAATCATGCAAGCAAGAAATCGAAGGCATGAGGCATAAGGAAGACATTATACCTCACGAGTCAAACAGGTCGGGATATCGCGATCGGATATCATCCTCACGCTCCCATGTTGACTCACCCAAAGAGTGATGACCCCAAGCAACTCGGACCAACTTGGTAGTCTTGTTCTTGAGCATCTTCTCTCTTCGGTCCAATATAGACACGGGCCTCTCCTCATACGAAAGGTTGGTACCAACAATCAATTCCGAATGATCCAGGATGTACGTGGCTCGGGTCCGGGATATACCATCACAATTGGGATATATGGAACACGTCATACACCTCACGTAACGACGACGAGAGAGCGAGACGATAGGATACATCATCTACTCGCTCCAGAATATCGAACGGTCCTATATACCTAGGACTAAGCTTTCTCCGTACGCCGAAACGTATGATGCCACGGTTAGACGAAATTTTCAAGAATACATGGTCGCCGACCAAAAACTCAAGAGGGCGCCGATGAGAATCGGCCTAATGACGCTGGCGATCTTGGGCAACTCGAAGATGGTCCCTGACTCTCCTGACCACTTCAACTGTCTGGGCAATCATTTTGGGACCGAGCATCTGCCTCTCTCCAACATCATCCCAAGCTAGCGGGGATCTGCACTTCCTACCATATATTGTCTCGAACGGTGCCATCTGGATACTGGCCTGGAAACTGTTATTGTACGAGAACTCCACCAGGTACAGTTGATCTTCCCACGAACCATCGAAGTCGAGTGTACAGGACCGCAACATATCTTCAAGAGTCTGGATCGTGCGCTTCGACTGACCATCTGTCTGCGGATGATATGCTGAGCTGAACTAGAGATGAGTTCCAGACTCTCGTGCCGGCTACGCCAAAAGTGCGACATAAATCTGGAATCTCTGTCCAAGGTGATACTGACTGGAACATCGTGAAGCCTGACGATCTGCCTGAGATATATCTCTGCTAGCTGAGCCGTCGACTGACCAACTCTGAACAGGAGGAAGTGAGCCACCTTCATGAACCGGTCAACTATAACCCAAATAGCATCTCGACCAGCTGGAGATCTGGATAATCCAGTCACAAAATCCATGGTCACATGCTCCCACTTCCATTCCGGAATCGACAAGGGCTGAAGAAGTCCTGCTGGCCTCTGATGTTCAGCTTTAACCTGTTGGCGGACCAAACACCGAAAGACAAACCGGGCTATCTTCCTCTTCATGCCATTCCACCAAAAGTGCTGACGAATATCACGGTACATCTTCGTACCACCGGGATGAATGGAATACTGAGAACTGTGGGCCTCTGCCATGATCTCATGTCTGATATCTCCGGTGGGTATACAAAGACACTTACCATGCCTAAGTGTACCATCTCTATGAATACATAACTCTGGTCTTTGTCCTGTCTCGCACTCTGCTCTAAGCCGCTGAAGCTTAGAATCTGCTGACTGCGCCGTCCGAATCCTCTCGACTATAGTGGACTGAACCTGCATACTGGCCATCAATGTCACACTGGAAGGGAGAACAACTTCGATACCCATCTTCTGAAGGTCTACTAACAGCTCTGGTTGTGCTGTTAGGAAATAAACTCCAGCTCTTCTACTCAATGCATCTGCTACGACGTTGGCCTTCCCAGGATGATACTGCAGGTTGAAATCATAATCCACAAGAAGTTCCAGCCATCTCCTCTGACGCATGTTAAGATCCTTCTGGGTGAAAACATACTTCAGGCTCTTGTGGTCGGTAAAAATCTCTACCCTATCTCCATACAAGTAGTGCCTCCACAACTTAAGTGCAAACACTATTGCTGCTAGCTCCAAGTTATAGGTTGGGTAATTCCTCTTATAATCACGAAGTTGACGTGACGTATAAGCTATTACCTTCCCATGCTGCATCAGAACACATCCCAAACCTCTGCCTGAAGTATCACAATACACTGAGAATCCCCCGGTCCCATCCGGAAGTGTGAGAATAGGTGCCGTCATCAAGCCTCGCTTCAACTTCTCAAAAGAATCCTGGCACTCTACTGTCCAAGCAAACTGTACATCCTTACGGGTCAACTAGGTCAATGGCGCTGAAATCCGAGCAAAGTCTGAAATAAATCGCCGGTAGTAGCCGGCCAAACCAAGAAAACTATGGACTTCTGCAACTGTGCTAGGTACTGGCCATGACTCAATAGCCACAATCTTCTGGGGATCCACTTCTACTCCTCCTCTGGTGATGATATGACCCAAGTACGAAATGCGATCGAGCCAGAACTCACATTTACTAAACTTGGCATATAACTGATACTCTCGGAGAATCTGAAGAACCACACGGAGATGCTGCTCATGCTCCGCTACACTCTTGCTGTAGACCAAGATGTCGTCTAGGAACACAATCACAAACTGATCCAAGTAGGGCATGAAGATACGATTCATGAGGTCCATAAATACTGTCGGTACATTGGTTGCTCAAAATGGCATAACAAGGAACTCCCAATGCCCATACTTCGATCTAAAACCTGTCTTCGGGATGTCCTGCTCTCTGACTCTAATCTGATGATATCCTGAGCGCAAGTCAATCTTCAAGAATACTGCTGCCCCTTTAAGCTGATCAAACAAGTCATCTATCCTCGGGAAAGGATATATGTTCTTGATTGTCACTGAGTTTAAGGTACGATAATCTACACATAATCTGGACGTACCATCTTTCTTTTTCACAAGAAGCATCGGGGCTCTCCAAGGTGATCCACTAGCATGAATGAATCCCTTGGTCCTGTGTTCTTCAATTATCTTGTACAATATCTCCAACTCTGACGGTGCCATCCTGTAGACTCTCTCTGATACTGGGGCTGTTCCGGGGATCAAGTCTATAGTGAACTCGATCTCCCGCTCTGGCGGCATACCTGGAAGCTCTTCTGGGAAAATATCTGGAAATTCTTCAACTATCTGAGGTAACTGCACTGCTGCTACTGCCATCCGTAATACTGGAGGAGAAGGTTCAACTTCGTCTCGAAAAAAAAAACTCTGGCTCACCTGGAATGCTAAAAACAACCCTGCCAATACGGCAGTCTATTCTAGCATACTGGTTCCTCAACCAATCCATCCCTAAGACCACATCATAATCGGCCATCGGAAACTCGATCAATCTAGCAGGGAATTCTCTACCGCTAACTACGATCCGACACGAGGAAAACACTCTATCTACTTCCACAAGTCCGTTACCAGTAAGTATATTGAGCCTTACTGATAATGACTCGGGCTCCAGTCCTATCCGTGTCGTGAATCGTACAGACATGAATGAATGCGATACACTAGAATCAAATAAAGCTGAAGCTGGAAAGGAGTTGACGAGAATAGTACCTGCCACTACCTCTCCTGGTGCGAATCCTTCCTCTACGGTCATCACCATAGCCTGACCATGCCCTCGGGATGCTGGTCCCCTCTGCTAAAATTCTCGCTGCCTGTTCTGACTCAGGGCTTGGGCTTGTGCATATTGTTGGGGGTATTGTTGCTGGAATGCCTGGGACTGAGGCGGCAAGGGCCTCTGAGGCTGATACTGCTGCTGCTGGACTGGTGCTGGCCCTCTCACCGAAGGACTAGAAAGATTGGACGATGATGAACTACCCCTATTCGGGCAGGATCCAACCTTATGATCTGCTGCTCCACAAGCCAGGCATAATCCCTGCGTCCTGCGACATTCTGCTACCACATGTCCTGGCTTCCCGCAGTGAGAACATCCTACTGCGGAAGAGTGCTTCTGCTTCTGCTGCTGAAGGTACGTCGGGGCTGAATGTTGAACCGACGTTACTGAGGCCGTCCGCCTCGGAGCTCCAATAGTCAAAGTCCTAACTGCCGGGGCTGGTGCTGAAGACTGATTCATCTGGCCGTGAGATCTCTTCCGACCTCCGGCCCTATCCACGATCCTCTGGAAGGTGTACTCATGCCTCCTAGATGCTCTCAAGACTGCATCGAAAGTCTGATGCTCAAACTGCTCAACTGCCAATAAAATCTCCAGGTGAAGCCCATACTGGAATCGCTGGACTCTATCAAACTCGATCGCCACCAAGGTAGGAGCAAACCGACTAAGTCTTGAATATTCGGCCGCATATCCATCGACCGTCCTGCCCTTCTGTTTCAAATTGGTGAACCTTGTCTGTAGATCATACCGAGATACAGCATCAAAATACTTGGTCTGGAATCTCTCTCTGAATACTGCCCAAGCAATGGGTGCCACTAATCCAATGGCCTGTGCCATCCACCAGCTACGGGCAAGATCTAATAACTGCAGGCGCATTACAGCCACCTTCTAGTTCTCTGGAGTCCTGGCTGCTTCTAAAATCACCTTTGTGTTCTGAAGCCATGCATCAGCAGCGATAACATCTTCGCTGCCATCGAAGAATGGAGGGTTCAAGCGCTTGAAGCTGTTGGCGCCGCTGTTACCCTTATGACCTCCTCTGGTCAGAGTATTGGCCACTGCCTGGTGCAAGGCATCTCTTCAACGATCTTGGGAAGCTAACAAGGTCCTGATTAGACCCACCAAAGTACCACCATCAGTCTCTGCAGGCTGAACTGGCTGGACTGGTGGCTCTCCTCCAGTAGGCACGACTCTGGAGGCCACTCCGGAATGCTGGGCTTGATCTCCAGGTTGTTGCTGATCCACGGGAGGTGCTCCGCCTCGCTGATCGGCAGGTCCAGGTACTATGCCGCTGAAGAAGATGACATAGGGAACAATAAGGAAGGACCAAGATAAATCAACGATACAAACATATGATCAGGATAAGGATTTCAGGGATTCAGAGGATACGAGCAGAGATCAAGAGCGAGTACTGATTGAGACATTTATTCGGTAAACCCTCACATATCTTGATTTACAAGACTTGCATAGGCCACCACTTAAACCATGTCACGTCCCAGAACCAGAATACTGGAGAGGAGGGACAGACATAGCCAGCTACGTATATTGAAGTGCATCCCACCTCGCTATACGATCACGGCTGTCTAGATATATGAGGGTTTAACTACAAGCCAACAGTCTCTTAAGGTCATGAACAAGCCTAGTGTCTCAATCACAAGCAAGTAAATAAATGTTACAGGATGCAAGATCACCAAATATACAATAGTAAGGCATCCCAAAAATTATATATTCAGCTGATCATGAAGCTAGTCATTACAAAATGTGAGGACTAGCAAGAGTTTAGTCATACATGATCAACCCTAGGATCTATCAATCATGTTACAGCCCATAGGCAGACAGTAAGTAAAGGTGCAATCGAGCTAAACAAGTGCTCGTCGGCTAAACGCCTCAAAAGAATATTTTTACAATAAAGTGGGAGAGCCAAAAATAACCCACTCGTTACCCTGGTTACGCCTGATGGTCACCATCGGGCTAGAAAGTTGGTAGATCCTCTGGAGCTGCTCCGGTATCTGGCCATACAAAACCAGCTGGGTCAGATCCCAGAAAGAGCAAGTGCCACAAAGGAAGCTTCACTTAGGAACTAAAACCCGTAATTAGCACAGAATATAATAATAATATAGTAAAACTGGAGAAATAGAGCATCACGAGGATATACGGTCAGATAACCATGGAACCATTCAGATACCCAAGTTACAATCCTTAAACCAAACAAGGACCGGGGTTGTAACCCTTCATCTGAACAGAACTTGGTTTCTCCCATTTATCGACAAGATAATATAAGAAAATCAGGTCATGTAACAATCTTGTACAGGATCAAGACAAGACTAGACTGATTATGCCTCATCCAACAATCACGGCCAAGCAATAAGTACGGCTTGATACTTTAACTAACTAGGGTTATCACAGGCCTAGTTACTAGCATGATGCAGCGAGATTATTCCACAGCCACAAGCCCTGCAGACCATCCAGGTTACCCAGGTCGAATATTAGGGATTGAATTCAGGTGGGTACATCGTCCAGAAAACGCATGTACCCTTAAGTAGCTTGAAGGGTGCAATACGTGACAGTGTGCTGAAAATATGCCCTACTCGACGGCAGGATACAGATCCCAAGCGCGCCCAGGTAACGGGATTGCCTGTAGCTGGAAAATCTCTTCATGACTACTGTGTTATTCTAGTTATTAGTCTTAGTCCATTTTAGTAGATTCCCCTGACCGTGGTACTCAGGGGTCCCATCCTGAGCATGATGCAAGACAAGACTGGTTCATTTGTATAAGCACAATCGCCCATGGTGTCCAGGTTATTCATACTTGTTATGTCATATTAGCCGTCGTAACAGCAATTCGAGATATATCATATCAGGTTTACTTGTCAGGAGTGCACCACGGCGGGCCACTATCATGTCATGTTACTTGTTAAGAGTGCACCACTACGGGTCATTGTCGTGTTCATGGTACATGTACAGGATAACATAGTACAAGCATTCCATCAGGAGACCCAAGTTATAGAAGCATTATGCAAAGAACGAATAATAATAAAAGATCAGAGCTCAAAAAGCCATGCGGCTAGGAAGAAACTAGGCATATGCGGCTGGGGAAGACAGGGCATATGCGGCTAGAGAAGACGGGTCTCATGCGGTTCAGGGGAGATGAGCATATGCGGCTCTAGGAAGGAGCGACTCCATGCGGCTGAGATAAAAGGTCTTATGCGGCTCAAGATGGCAGGCGCATATGCGGCTGCGGGAGAGCAACGTTATGTGGCTGAGAGGGGGCAGGAGCTCATACGGGTGGAAATAGAAGGGATCTTATGCGGCTAGAATGAGCTGAGTCCCATGCGGCCAATGAGGGAAAGTCTATGCGGCTAGAAATAACTGGGTCTCATACGGCCAGGGAGAAGGGTGCATATGCGGCTGGGAATTCAAATCCATGCGGCTCGGGGGAATGGGCCTTATGCGGCTGCTCGGGGGAATGGGCCTTATGCGGCTGGAGGGGGAATGGGCCTTATGCGGCTGGAGGAGGAATGGGAGTCCATGCGGCTGAAAGAAGAACTTGCCGCATAAAGGCTATGCGGCTAAGTTCATCCAGCAAGGAATCATGCGGCAGGGAACTGTTCTTCTTCTCTATTCTTTTGAGAAGAAGAACCATACAACCATGGCTTCCAAGCTTCATAAAACCTTCGTCCAAAGTCCAAATCCGAACTTCCATAGGTCAAAATGGGGCAGAACGAGATTCTCTACAACATGAAACCAACAGAACTTGATAATAACAAGATTAAGTAGATCAAAACCCAAAAAATCTGAGAATGCAATAAAGTTAGATCTACAAGAATTTAGCCATGGAAATTGAAAATGCCAAGCACTAAAGAGTCTTAGAATGTTGCAAGGAAGAAAATGGAACAATAATTCTTGAGTTCCTCCATGAAGCAAGATGCACTTGCCTAAGCTCTCCCTCTCTCTCAGGTAGGTGAGGAGTTAATGGTGGAGAAGAAGAAGAGTAATGAAGAGAGAGAAAAAGATGAGTTGGCTAATAAATGGGGATGGTGGTGGTAGGTAAGGGTTCTCCCCTTGGTTCATGATGAACCAAGGCAACCCAAGCCTAGCCGAACCAACCCAAAATAAACCAAGCCACGAAATGCCAAGATAAGCCAAGCAAGGAATCATGCAATACAAGATAAAATACGTACACATATACCAAGATACGTAATACGAACCACAGGCATTAAATTGAGTGTGAAAAATATATATATTATGGAATAGGGGATTAGTTTGGGGTAGTGTACAGGTCTAATAGGAATTGGTTTGAGAGTCAAAGTAGGGTGTTTGGGGTCGGTTGGATTCAACAAGTCAAATAATGGTAGTTTTACAATAACGATGGTTCATGATGTTTGTTAATATTTATTTCATAGGTAAACACGCAAGTATGTATGCATATAATCAAAAGATCCACAAAATTCACAAAATAATTGTCATAGTTTTTAGATAAAATGTCACTTGAATATCAAATAATATTGATACCTATATTATATATATGACAAATACCTACGGAATATATTTATTACATTATTAAATAAGTACCCCATACACACATAAGATATATATATATTGACATAGACATTTTTGGACACACCGCATGACTACATTGGCTTGGGTTCGGTTCGGTCCAATCGGGCTAGTTTGGGTTTGGGTTAGGTTCGAGCTAGTTCGGTCTAACCGGGTCTCCTAAAATTCAATATGCTTAATAATAAAAATTTAAATTATTTACAGGGTCATGTCACAACTTAGCCTGGTTTTTCTAGTTTGGACACACTTATGATTTGGCCTTCCCTGCCATGGCTAATATACTAGTCGAGGCACACTACCATGTTATCCGTACCACAATTCCTAGTCATCTTGTATTCTAAATCTTAATCATGACTAAAGCCATCTATCGTAATAACTATTTAATTAAAATATTTCTAAAAGTCCAAAAATTCCTATTTAAAAATAAATAAAAAAATATTTTCATAATATTGGGAAGAGGGGTTACAAATCTACCCACCTTAAAAATAAATTTGTCCTCGAATTTAAGAAAAAGTCCAATAGTAATGGTAGTAGACGGGGTCCCACTAGCTATCAATTATTCTTATGGTCATTTTGAAACTACAAATTCTCGAGGACTTCTACCCATCTTTGGTCACACTACTCCCTCAAAACACAAGTCGCTAAAACTTTATAACCTTCCAACAAGTTGCTAAAATTAATACCAATAGATATCTATGGCATAAAGCACCTCTAATCCCCTCCTATCTATCAAGCAACCAAAACTTAAATAATCAAGCAATATTATACTATAACCTAAGAATTTCTGAAAAATTCTAGACAGCACGATCGTTCGTCACCCCAAAATAGAAAAAGACGAAAATCAATGGATCAGAAGGCAATGAAGAATAATCAAGAATAATAAGAAATTTCAAGAACGTGGAGAAATTTATAGGAGAATTTTCAAGGCAGTGTGGATTGAGATTTTAAAGGTTTAGTCATAGTCGCAGGCTCGTATTAGTACAGTTACGTAACCGATACGATATGCTCTGACCTACATGGGCTACCAAAAAAATATGTTACGACCCGCACCCGTTTTTCGGACGCAAGCTCGTGAGCAAGCCAGCTACTTATCGAGCGGACTCCAGCCCATCTCGAATACGTAAACGCTGTCTGGACTATGGTATTGTGTCTAATCATGGCAAGGCAAACTATATCTCAATCCGCAATAAGAGTATAAAACATGAATGAATACTATGGGTCATGATCTGCAGCCCACTAGCATATATGTCCGATTAGACTCCAAGAATAATATGAGTCTATAAAGCTAAGCTGATAAGCAGGATAGATCATAAAAGTACGAGAAAGATAGTAAATCAATAACGCTAACAAAATACCTGAATCATGCAGATGAAGTCAATTACCACATGCTCAGCTAACTAACTTCGTGCAATCAGGTACCTGAAAAGATCATCAGGTCCTCAGAGGACTAGCAAAATACATAAAATATGCCTACTAATATGACAGTAAATAATATATATAGAGGATAAGAACACTGCAAGAAGAACATCTAAGGACGACGAGTCGTATGGAAATGTAATACTAGACTTGGCTAACTATCAATCAGAACTCCTATAGCTTGTAGTACAATGCAAGATACTCCCAATCTATAGTATTTTAATTGACGTACAAAGCAGGATACTCTCAGTCGAGATTAGCCAATTCTAGTATCGATCTCCTCTCCTAAAGGATACAAGGTCAAGTAGACTCCTATAAATCGTAGTACAATGCAAGATACTCCCAATTTATAGTATCGCAAGTCAAGTCAATCAATCAATATATGCTATAGGTCGTAGTACAATGCAAGATACTCCCAATCTATAGTATGTCTCAACTGTAGTACAATATAAGATACTCCCAGTCAAGAATGGTCAAGTCAAGAACAAGATATAGAAACTGACAACTCAATCATGAGACAAGGTAACACGAAAAGACCAATAATCAAGCAATGTCGAATATCCTATACGTGCACGTAATCTAGAACAAGTAAAACAACCAAGGACAAACCAATCACAATATGGAAATCATGTGACAATATGAAAATGAATACAATAGAGAAAGAGAAAATAATGTAAATACATATATATGTTCGGCAAGGTATACTTACCTGTTGTCTGCTACCGCGGTACTGTCTGACTAGTGTCCTCAACCGAAAGTGTAGCGGATCCAAGTTGCCCTATATAATATATTCTAATCAATACTAACACAAACTAATCTAAGTAATAACATAGGGTAAGATCGTCGCACCACATCAACTAATACTGTGATGTTCGTGCTAACAATCCAACAGTCATATGGCATTGGATAACGTGCCAATAAACGCATACCATGCTACGGTCTAAAATGTCGTGAGGGTCTTGTACATCGTGGTATCATACGTAAATATAGGCATTTACATGAATTAGATATGTGTAGTCCTATACGTACGTAAGTACGTCACATTGTCGTAAAGCTCTCAATGGCACTAACCTACACATCGGACATGCATGTGACCTCTTAAACACGCATCTCCACATCAAATAAAACTGAAATAATCATGAAATAAATTCCGAAATTATTATTAGTTAGTGAAGAATTACTAAAATAATTACCATTGCATGCACAAAGTTTCGTTATGCATCGACTAGGTGTTCTAGCAACTTGACAACTAGTTTGTGCATGCAAAGTTGCCAACTTGCGTACAAACTCATTTAATATCTGAAAATATATTAATTAATATTCTGAAATTTATTATTTAATTTCTGAAATTTAGTTGTTAATAGTAAAAATAGCAACATGCATCAAACTAGGTTTAATATGGTTACCACGTGGTCATGCCTCGGATTTGTGTCATCTAAGAGTAGTTTTGCATATAAAATTAGGGTTTCTCATGCATGGGGATTTCATCATTGCCATCTAATATGTTTATGGGTCCATACAAGTTTTCTCCCATGGAAAAATTAAATACTAAATAGAAGTTAAGGAACTTACGAAATTGCGATTACGACGGAGGCTTTTCTTGCGACACGGATCTTTCGGAGCGCCAAACGGACTCCAAACTTCACAAAACTTGAGGGGGTGCTTTGGGGCTTCACGTAGGTTGTATAACTTCAATTTGGATGGGTTTGGGGTGCTGTTTTCCAGCGTGTACATCAGCTGCAACCAGCAGCACTATTTCGGTCAAAAAAAGGGGTTCGACTACTAGTTTAGGGTTTGTCGACTTGTGGGGGATGTTTTGGAATGTGGGAAGGAGGGGAAAGGAAGTGGAGAAGGAGAGGAAAAGGGGAAGAGGTCGTGGAAGAGAGAGGGAGGCTATAGAGGGGTCGGCCACAAGATGGGAGGAAGTTAGGGTTAGGGTTTTGAGATGGGAGGCTTGGGCTTCATGTAAGGAGTTGGTTGTTGGGCCCATGGTCGAGATTTAATGGGCTTTAACCTATGGTTCATATCTATGGGGTTTGGTTTAGACCTTAGAAAGGCTTTGGGTTCACTTGGGTCAAGTTGTTTGGTCTTGGTTGGATTTGAGTGCAAGTGCACAAGAAGGTTCACTATCAGTGTCTTAATTATGAAGTTTGTTGTCTATTGGTTTATTGTGCATCTGCAAGGCTTTGCGTGTGCAAAATATATATATTGTGGAGTATGGGATTAGTATTGGGTAGTGTACAGGTCTAATAGGAATTGGTTTGAGAGTCAAAGTAGGGTGTTTGGGCTTGATTGGATTCAACAAGTCAAATAATGGTAGTTTTACAATAACGATGGTTCATGATGTTTGTTAATATTTATTTCATAGGTAAACACGCAAGTATGTATGCATATAATCAAATGATCCACACAATTCACAAAATAGTTGTCATATTTTTTAGATAAAATGTCACTTGAATATCAAATAATATTGATACCTATATTATATATATGACAAATACTTACGGAATATATTTATTACATTATTAAATAAGTATCCCATACACACATAAGATATATATATATTGACATAGACGTTTTTGGACACACCGCATGACTACATTGGCTTGGGTTCGGTTCGGGTCCAATCGGGCTAGTTTGGGTTTGGGTTAGGTCCGAGCTAGTTCGGTCTAACCGGGTCTCCTAAAAGTCAATATGCTTAATAATAAAATTTTAAATTATTTATAAGGTCATGTCACAACTTAGCCTGGTTTTCCTAGTTCGGATACACTTATGATTTGGCCTTCCCTACCATGGCTAATACACTAGTCGAGGCACACGACCATGTTATCCGTGCCACAATTTCTAGTCATCTTGTATTCCAAATCTTAATCATGACTAAAGTCATCTATCATAATAACTATTTAATTAAAATATTTCTACAAGTCCAAAAATTCCCATTTAAAAATAAATAAAAAAATATTTTCATAATATCGAGAAAAGGGGTTACATCTGGCGCTTGAAGTTGTTGGCTGCATTGTTCCCTTGATACCCAACTCTGCCCATAGCATATTGTACTGTCTGGTGCAGGACATCGCCCCGACGATCTTGAGATGCAAGCAATTCCCTAATAAGTCTCACTAGGGTTCCATTATCAGGCTCTGCAGGCTGGACAGGTTGAACTGGGGGCTCTGGTTCCCCGGAATGCATGACTCGGAAGGCTGCTCCAGAGTATTAGGCTTGGTCCCTAGGTTGCTGCTGGTCAACTGGAGGTGCTCCGTCGGGCTGATTGGCAGTACCGGGAGCAATGCCACTGAAGAAATGACATGGGAAACAATAAGGAAGGATCCAGATAGATCGAGGATATAAGCATGTGATCAGGTCAAAATTTCAGAAAGATTAGGAGACACGAATAGAGATCAAGGGCGAGTGCTGATTAAGACATCTATTCGGTAAAACCCCCACACATCTTGATTTTTAAGACCTACATGGGCCACCACTTAAACCGTATCACGCCCCAGAACCAGAATACTGGAGAGCGGGGGCAAACACAGCCAGCTATGTATATAGAAGTATAATCCACCTCGATATACGGTCACGACTGTCTAGATGTATGAGGGTTTATCTACAAGCCATCAGTCTCTTATGGCCAAGAACAAGCCTAGTATCTCAATCTCAAGCAAGTAATAATAGTCACAAGATGTTAGGCCATCAGATATTCAATAGTAAGGGGTCCCACACATTTCATATACATATGATCATGAAGCTAGTCGTACAAAATGCAAGGACTAGCAAGAGTTTTAGTCATACATGATCAACCCTAGGATTTGCTAATCATGTTACAGCCCTTAGGCAGACAAGAAATATAAGTATTCAACACGAGCTAACACTTGCTCGGCGGCTAAATGCCTCAAAAGAATAATTTTACAATTAGAGTGGAAGAGCAAAATAAACTCACTCGTTGCCAAGGTTTCTTCTAGTGTTCACCATCTAGCTGGAAGGCAGGAAGATCCTCGGGAGCTACTCCGAAATTTGGCCATACAAAATCAGCTGGGTCAGACCCCAGAAAGAGCAAGTGCCACAAGGGAGGCTTCACTTAAGAACTAAAACCAGCATATTAGCACATGATACATAAAGGATAAAAAAAACATGAGTTAGAGAAAATAGGGTGATAAACGATAAGATAACTAAAGGACTATTCCGGTAACCAAGTTATAACCCGTAAACCAAACAAGGACCGGGATTGTAACCCTTAACCTGAACAGAACTTAGTCTCTAACTAATTATCGAATAAGTAAAGCATAACAGTAACGGGCTGAAGTAACCATGTACTGGCCTTGTCTAGGCAAGACTAGACTAGACTCCATCCATCAATCACGGCCAAGCAATGAGTACGGCTTGATACTTTAACTAACTAGGGTTATCACAAGCCTAGTTACTAACAAGATGCATTGAGATGTTCCCACAGTCACAAGCCCTGCAGCTATCCAGTTATCCTTCCGCAGGTTGAGAGTTGTATTAGGTGGATACATCGTCCAGGAGACAAATGTATCCCATGGTGACTTGGGGGTGCAACACATGACAGTGTGCTAGAAATGTGCCCTACTCGACGGCAGGCTACAAGTTCAATTAAAGCGCTCAGATAACGAGATTGCCTGTGACAGGAAAATCTCTTTATGGACTACTTGATCAATCTAGTCATTCTCCTAGTCAGATTCAGTATGAATCCCTGACCGTGGTAATCAGGAATCCATTTCCTAGACATGATACAAAATGAGACATATAGCTTATACAAGCATAAACACCCATGGTGTTAAGACAATAGTTACTTGTCAAGATTACTTACCATGTCAAGAGTGCGTCACGATGGACCACCATCAAGAATTATCATGTCAAGTTACTTGTCAAGAGTGCACCACGATGGGTCACTATCAAGAATTATCATGTCAAGTTACTTGTCAAGAGTGCACCACGACGGGTCACTATAAAAAATTATCATGTCGTGTTACTTGTTAAGAGTGCGCCACAACGGGCCACCATCGTGTTCTATCCTTATATATTCATGAATGAGAGAAAATTGTATAAAATAACTAGTAACATATTCATGAAGCCAAGGAAAAGATCTACAACTTTCATGTTTTGAGTTTTTCAAGATTTTAGCTACAAAGCAGCTCAAAGAGGCAAAAACAGTCATTTGGAGTGACCTGCGTGCAAGTTGCGTGAGCAAAACTGTCCACGGCGCACGTTGCGTGGCAGAAAATAGCGCGGGCGCGCGGCCGCGCAAGTTGCAAGTTGCGCGCGGAGAAAATCGCCCATGGCGCACGTTGCGCACAAGCATGGCGTGTGTGCGCGCGGCAGAAAATCGTGCGGCCGCGCGGTCGCGCAAGTTGCACGTTGCGCGCGGGCAAAATTGCCCACACGCACGTTGCGCGCAAGCACGGCACGCGGCAGCGAAGACACTGCGCGCAGCACTGTTCTACGTCCCGACAGCACCAAAAGGTGTGGAGAACCCATGGACACGAAAATGGCATAACTTGCTCATACAAAGTCGAAATCAAGCGGTTCAAAAGCCAAAATTGGGTAGAATTGAATTCCCTACAACATGGAACCATTAGATCTAAAAAATAACCAAGTTTTAGATCTCAAATCTAAGAAAAATCAAAAAATTTACAAACTTAGATCTACAAGAATCCATCCATCAAACCCAAAAATGTCAAGTTCTAAAGAGGTTTAGAATCAAGTAAGGAAGAGAATGGAACAATAAAACGTGAGATCTATCATGAAGCAAGTTGCACTTGCCTAGGACTTGGTAGGTGGGAGGAGTAAATGGAGAAGATGAAGAAGCAAATGTAAATAATGGAGGAGAGAGAAGGAGTTGATTTTTATACAAAATCTCTCCATCTTAAACCAAAATAAACCAAGCCAAGCCAAGTCAAGTCATGTTGAACGAAGTTGAACCAATCAAGTCAAGATTAAACCAAGGCTAAGCTAAGCAAGATAAGTCAAAATACGGGCCACCTGACAATTGTCCGAAATTCGTATACGTATCCTGAAAAATACGTATAATAGGAAACGGAAGTGACATCGGCCACAATGGAAAGCTATGTGCAGGAAGTATCAGGTCAGGCTACACCCTACGTGCGGTGAGGGTAGAGCTGTGCACAGAAAGTTACATGAGGGGTATTGATCACATAACCTCTAATAACTCTCCATCCCCGAATAGTATAATAGATCCGGACATGACACGTCATGACACAGATTCAAAAATAGGGGGCCAGTCCACTCCCAAATCGGTGTCTATACAAGTACAAGAAACAAGATCGAACCATGTACCTATATTTCAGGAAGTCCAGGAATAATATCTCATGACAGGATCCGATGTATACTAGTTCGTGAATCATCGTATCGAGAATCAAGTAAAATACTACAACTCAATCGGATATAGTAGATATCAAGATAATGAAAACTATCAGAGAATGTACTCGCCTGTGGTCCTGAGCTGTCAATGAGAATCGAGGCTCAGAGTGAAGTCACAGACCTAAAGATGAGATATACATGAGTTAAATAGGGTTTAACAGTGTTAGGCATAATTTTCTAGTGTATGCTATGCAATCCAGGTCAAACTCAGTCAAACTATGTCATACTAAGTCAAACTAGGTCAAAGGTTGACTTATAATTGACTTTTGGTTGACTGGTCAACTCTGGTCAACTCCAAATCTAATCTAGGTCACACTAGGTGGGCGCATAAAACACAAACAGTACGTGGGGGCATAACATGCCACAGTTAGAGGGCGCATAACATGGCAACACGTGGGCGCATAGCACACCACAGTGTTGGCGCATGACTTCTGTGGACGCATAATGATGCTCACAGAAGTATGTTGCCTTAGGCGCAAGCACCCAGGCAGAAGAAAAGTCCGAGCGTCGCAAATTAACGCTCGAGACTTTGTTTTTGAAGTATGCCCTCACCCAGAATTGGGTCCTGGACTGTCAAGGACGTTGCCGCAGGAGGAAAGCCACTCGGTGCAGCCCCCTTGTCCTTTGCGGATCTCTTGGCGACCTTGGGAGACATGGTTCTCAAAGAAAAAAGATGAAGATTTTCTGAAAAATTCTAAAAGAAGGGAATAATAAGCTCTCTCTCCTTCAGGGCCTATTTATAGGCACAGGCCGCATGCTATGCGCCCACTTAGATTTATGCGCCTATGCGCCCATTGTGCAGTATGCGCCCACAATGGCCTATGCACCCCCGTGAAGAACCAGTCCCTTGCACACTATGCGACTGCCACTTGCTGACGTGGACATGAGGGGTATTGATCACATGTCCTCTGCAAGGACTGGGTCCTCATGGGAGTGCAGCTCACATGTGTCATCTAGGCCTGTTCCATAGTATGTAGGACAGAACTCCTCAATGTCATCTGTAATATTTTCAACAGGTCCAGTCAGGACAGGAACGAGCATAATACATCTCACGTAGTTCATAATATGATAGGATATATAAATATGCTATAGAGTAAGATATATGAAATGCTAAAAAATATATGAAGTAAAAGAGTTGACTGTAAAAAATATCTACTATAAGTAAAGAGCTAATAGTGGCTAGTGATGTAGAGTACAAGATAGACATGTGAACGGCTTGAATTTGCACATGAGTATACTAAAGAGTTTGCACATGATTACACTACTTTGGAATTGTTCATATGACCATTTATACTCCCTCGTACCCCAATCAATACACAAGGATCCAGACAAGTTATGTTATTGCACGTGATATCACATGAAGGCCCATAAATGGGTGCACATGAATGTACACATGGGGGCTCTATGAACATGAGAGTACATGAATCACAAGAGTGCACATGAATGGTGAAAGCACCGGAGTACATGATAAAAGTGAAACGCACATGACATATTGTAACCCGATGCTCCCGAGGGGGATAACATCTCATGAAAGGATCCATATAGTACCAATCTGTGTTAACAATGTGATAGCATCAAGTAAAGTAATCTAAAGCATAAATGTAAATCCTATCAAATATGAAACGGTCAGAGAATGTACTCACCTGGTATCCTGAGTATCCGATGAATATATATGTTCAGACAGAGTAGTTGAGTCCTAAACAGAGCAACACAGGTCACAACATGTCCAGAATGGTAATACTGAAGATTACAATGCATTTTATATGATTTCTAGGTCATCTAGGCAAAAGTCAACTCTTGGTCAACTCTGGTCAACTACACTAGTCAAACTAGGTCAATCCTAGTCCAATCAAGTCCCACTAGGCCTAACCAATCCTAGGCTAGCACTCACATACAATTTCAAGGCTACACAAGTCATCCACATACATTACATATATAGGCACATATATATACTCAATGTATATAGGTATATACATAGGAATTTACATATAGGCTATCATGTATAGGCTAATACGCACTAGGATACTAGGCTAACATGTATACATATGCCAACCTATCTACATACATACATTATATTAACAAATATATATTACATATGTATATATTAGAGATATAGATAGTGAGATGTGTATGTGTGTATGGTTTTCAGTCAACTGTGTGTGTGTGTGTGAGATGAGAGTGTGTGTGTGTGTGACAGGTCATCATGTGACAGATTGTGTGTGTGTGTGAAAGATTTCAATATAGCAGTCAATAGTTCATATATATGTGTGTGTGTATAGAATTCAGGTTTTGTCTAGGAGGGATATATATGTGTGTGTGTGTGTGTGTGTAAATATAGATGGGAGTGTGTGTTCACATAATGTGACAGGTTGTGTTCTCAGATTGTACAGCAGTAGTATATGTTCTCAGAAAACAAAATGACACCATGTATCTCATTCAATCAACACATATACATATAGGTATAACCCTAGGCTATATTTAGTTCAGTCAATACAAATTGAGTGTCAAAACACACTCGAAACATATCATAAATCCAACCAAAACTCCACATGTGAATCCCAACACTCAACACATATCCCAGCATGTAATAACACATATAAAACATATAATTAGCATTTAAAATCGAATTTAAACCATTCAAAATTCTCAGGAAAATGCATTGATACTGTTGTATCAGAGTTTTGGGGAAAAACCCAAATCCATATCGAAAACACAGCTCCAAATTAATAGGTTGGTAATGTGTCGTGTAGGTGTACACGTGCTACATAGGTCGTATCGTGTCCTGGAAAGTAGGACACGACGTGTCCTGACTCGAGAACACACACAGACACGTACGGCTGTGCAGTGTCGTGCTGCGAGTCACAGGTGTCGTGGACACGACACACGACACCTCACGCCACGTGGTCATACACACGTGTAGCCCATGTGTAGGGCTACACAGTTGACACACTATGAGGTGTCCATGTCGTGTCCAGTACGGACACGAGGCCCGTATCAGGCCGGTCTTCTCGTGTACGTGCGTGTCAGTCAAATCAGTGCACACTGTATTTCGTGTTCGACAAGAAACACTTGACATGAGGCTTGGGGGATGACATGTCAGTCATTGCCCCCACCTCACTGCCAAGTGGCAGCCGCCTACGTGGACTGTACGAGAAAAACAACTCTTCGAGCAGCAGGGCACTGTCCGAGCTTGCTGCGAGTGTGTTTGTGTCCTGTTTGGACACGGACACAGCTCAAAAATTGACTCAGTTAATGGGGAAATCAATATACACATGAAGATCAACAAATCCATTCAAATACTTTTCAAAAATAGTAAATAAAATTCCTTTGTGACATTTCATCAAACACATTCATACAACCTATGATACGTGTCCGATACGGACACCAAATTGATACGAAATCACACAAGACTCACTCTACAGCTATGGGACACCTAGATCTATGTATCCATGCAAAAAAAAAATCAGGAAATGGAGGTGGTTTGAGGGGTTTACCTATTGAGTGTCAAACTCAAAGAAAAAGCCCCAAATAGAAGGATCCTTCTTGCAACTCTCAAGCTCCAAATTGCACACAAGCTGAGATTTCTTACCACCAACAGTAAATAGGGGTTAAATAGATCCCAATGCAAAAGACTAGAGTTAAAAAGGAATAGGAATGAAGAAATTATGAAGGGTTGAAGAACGGACAATACCTCTTTCTTGCCAAAATTAGAAGTGGTATAAAAAGAGGCAAGAATGATTCAAGAGGCATTAAATAGGGGTGGGGGAATCCCTAGGCCAGCCACTAAGGGGAAAAATTAGGGTTAGGGTTGATGGCTAGTGGGCTTGGGCCAAGTTTAGATGTTAAATGGTTCAAACCCTTAGCCATTAGTTCAAACACCTAAAGCACATAATCTCTCCATGCAACTTAGTCCAAAACAAGTCACCTTGGGTCGACTTAAGTTAGACTAGGGTCCACACTATGCTAACCAAGTCACCAAAGTCAAAGTCAACATCTAGGTTAGTCTCTAAAGTCACAACTAGCAAAAGTCAAAAATAACAACCATCACTCAAACAATTCAAAAATTTCAAAATGACCAAAATACCCTCAAGCTAAAATTTGGTAGTGACACACACACACACACACACACACACACACACACAACCACACACTATATATCTCACAAGCACATTCACACTATACCACTAATCTCACACTATCCAAACCAAGACACAACTCTCTCAACCCTTCCCTCTTCTACTCAACACACACCCACACAAGACACAACCACACACACACACAATAACTATATACCACAACATCTAAAAACAGTCCACATATGTAAATATATACCAATATTCATATCTCTACATATATACATAACTTGTGGGTCAAAAATACATAGATACATACATAGGTATCCAAATAAAAACTAATTGGGGCACCCTAACCATGGCTAAACTATTCTCTAACATGTATAAAACTGAAATTAGGAAACAAAATAGTCTATTGGCATAAACACAAACACTTGGTGGGCCACCCTCAGAATTTCTCTATGGCTGACACCAAATAAATCCTAACTTCCTATTGAGGACTCAAAAGAGCCTCTAAATCAAACCTAAGGGTGGTTCATGCATGGGGGTGGTTCCTATGAATTCAAAACTATCAAATATGTAAAGAAAAGATGGATTTAGATAGGATTTTACCTATTGGGAGTTATATCCCAATGATTCAATCAAAAGGACACGAGTCCGACATGAGAATCCCTTACAAATGGACTCTCCTTCTTACTCCTTGCTCCTTGTCCTAGTAGGCACCTTCTCCTTGATGGATTGAGAGGAAATGAGGAAGAATGAGTGGATTTGGGAGATGAAATCAAAGGGATTGCTCTCAAGTTGGGGAAGGACACTAAATTAGGAAAAAAGAGGCAACAATAGAAATGAATGATGGGGGAACCCTTGCCTCTCTTGGCCGACCATGTCTAGCCCTAAATGGGTCTAGTTAAATGTCTAAGTTGCCCCCCATTAGTCCTCCTTTGGTTAATTAGGAGCATGCAAAGGTATGGGGTCAAAAGGGCCAAGGTTCTAATCTCTAAATGAGTCAACTAGTCATGTGGGATTAGCCTAATTGTACTAGACTAATAAGTTGGGTTTGTGGGCCATGCCTAGCTAATCTTTGGGTTCCGACTAGAGTCTAAGCTAACCAACTACTAACACAAGTCAAAACTAGACGAAACTCAAACCCGACAAAACAAATCCCCAAAATACAATATTAATAAATAAATATTCACAAAATATAGGAATATGGAAAATAACAAATTTACCCTCAATTTTGAAAACTGAAAGTGACATAAGGAGAGCTTCTTCCACATATTGTTTCACAACACAAAAACCTATTTAGCCACCATTATCACCATCACAACCATGTCGGCCGGACCCATGTGTCCGTGTCCCTTCCATCGCATTCTATTACAATTATGTCACCACCGTACGTCATCGCCGTCATCCCTATACTTCAATCAAAACACCGCCATCGCTCGCCGGCGATCTCCAAGTCTGGCAACCATCTGTCACCTCCTTCTCAAACCCAACCATGTGTCTAGCTGCAGCACGCACCAATACCCGTGCCATCCAACGCTCCCGTGTACCCGACTTTCTCCACCCATCACCACCCATGTTGTCAAACACCACCGCCTCCAGGATTGGCCGACAACCCCTCAACCACTAGCCTCGTTGTATCGTCCAGTGATCGATCTCCTCGTTGATCCCCTCCTGGACGACCGTGCTATTCCATAGCCACCACCGACCATCAACCGCTACAGCCCCAAAACTGAAAAGTGCAGCCTACACCTCCAACGACCTTCTCACCAGTATCATTATCACCATCGATTTCCCAGTCAAAACTACCTGGCCGGCGAGATCACCACCACCCAGTCGACCGACAATACTCTACCGTGGTCAGCAGACCCTTCAGGCCATCACCAAATATACACGACTACCAGCTAGCCACCAACATCACCTTGCACCTGCGAGTACGGCCAACCCATCCTGCCATGGACCATCGGTCGCATGGCTTCTCACCGCCTCCGGCAAGGGCACACTCCCCGCGCCTAAGCCTCAGTGCCACGGCCAACCAAGCTCCGTGCCGTCACCGATGACCCTCTCGAGCACCGGCACTGATACTCCCCACCAGTGCCGCTCGAATCAAGACGCCATCACCACCGCCATGGACCCGCAATCGCCTTCCGTCGGATTTGGGCCGCTGACGTCCAGGTCTAGCCATTCTCGGTGAGCTCGCACCTCCACGCGTGGCCTCCGGAGAACCACCACTTTCGTTCTTCCTCGCGTACTGCCCTCCGTGGATCTGCCGTCGTGTGGAAGCTTCTTGCACCGCGCATGGCTAGCAGCCCCCGCTTTAAATCGGCTGCCAGCGCTGAGTAGGTCAGCCCCTTCCCCTTCCCAATCTCTCTCAAAAGTTTTGGAAATGTATGGACCTTCTCTCTCTTCAAAGAGAAGGAATTCGATGGCCTAACGGGTTAATTGGGCCATCAATGGGTTTTAAGCTATTCAATATGAAAGAGGAAAAAGGGGTTTCTAGTTTTTTATTAATATTTTAATTGATTAAATTTTATATGATGTATGTATATATGTATTATTGTATGGTAGTATAAGTATTTTAGGTATATCAGTGTTCCGTATTACTACCATTGTTATTACTAGTATTATTGTTGTTAAAATTATTATTTTAGGGATTATGTATTACTATTTTTCCAAATTTATATAGTATAGAGCTTGGGCTAAAACCTTAAATATATGTATCTATAATACTTTCTATTTGTTTTAAGATATGGGTTGACTTAAAACTATTATTATAGTATTTTCCATCAATTTATTGTTTTACGTAAAATCATGACTTTCTATATTCCAAGTAAGTACCTAAAATAGTTTGCATATAATAAGTATTTTTCTAAAAATATTTTGACTAATACAAATATGGTTTTCTAGTATTATAAATATATTTTTCTAAAGTTATATATGAATATTTATTTATACAAATTTTTCTTCGTCTATCAAATCTTGACCATGACTAGTCATACGTTCCTATTTTTCGTGATTCTGACTACTTCATATCAACCCTAGGCTAATTGAACTATCCCGAACTCAATGAAATTATCGTTTCACCAGCAAGGACCCCAGGCGAGTACATTTCTTGTTTGCTTCCAGTATTGTTAATTACTAGAATTGTATGATTAGTGATGTTATATTTGATTATTGACATGTTCGTTACACGGATTAGTGACATGAATTTTAGTCATTTTTCCATGTTTTATTGTGTTTATTTTATCGTGTTTCATGATTTATTGTCATGACTTAATCCATGTGTAGTAGTCGGACGGGAAAGTACTAAGTAGATATGTGATCAACCCCGTAGACCATGCTTTATTTTATATTTCATGCAATATAGACCATGAGGATGCAAATCTTATATAGACCGCGCGGTGTAGTGGACCAACCCGATCACATATTGAAATGTGTACTTTAACTCACGTAGATGGTTATATTTCTTTGTTCCATGCTTTACATGTCCTTATAGTTCATGACTAACTGTTTTACCATATTTTTCGTGCCATGTTTCATAGTTATTTCTTTTATCATATATGTCATTCTCTATTCACTATTTTTATAGTCGTTATTTGGAACTGCATGCTTGGATTGTACTCGTTCCATTCCTGACTAGAAACCATATTTTTCAGATAGTCGCTTACAACTCTATGCGTTGGATCCTTGGGGGAGATAAGACTGTATTGGAGGCCAAAACCTAAAGACTAGTTAGATAGTTAAGCATTCTTTTAGTTGTCTTTTCTACTTTTGTGAGGCATTATTTTTTTTATAATCAAAATGTAATCTTTTTTTGAATACTGTAATTGATTTAGTTATTGTGAATGAGCAATAAAAAGATATTAATTATGAGCAATATTGTGAACTTGAGCATTGTAGTCTAGACAGCTTACTACGTCGATGTCGCAACGTAGGCTGGACTTGCGTACGCACTCGCATCCCGAAAAGTGGGTGTGGGTCGTGACAAGTTTTTTTAGTAGCACATGCAGGTTTGATTTTGCAAAAGATTGCGAACTCGTGGTAGTACCTATGTTAGTCATACTACTGCGACCCTGCGACTAGGAACTGCTCATTCACAATTAGAATTGAATTAATTTAGAAAAATGACTAGGACTATGAGTCCCTTATTCAAATTGACCATTGGATAATTAAGGTTGCTACGTTGGACCATGTGATTTAAGTAGACTATTAGACAAACTTGAGGAATTTCAATAGATATACTATTGTGTTCTTATACGATGGTAGGATCAAAGGTGGGTAGACTATTCACTCAGTAACTTAGGCGTTCCTAAAATTCAATCCCTAACCTTGATAATTTGTTCAAATTATCTTTCTGTCCCCTCTAAATATTATCATCATTACTCGTATCACTTAGTTATTTCCCATTGGCCATAAGTAATTGTTTTCCCTAATAGTCTATATTTTATTTATGAATCTAACTCGATTCGATTATCCATAAATTTATTCCAAGTTAGTTTTGTTGAAAATTCAAGTTATATATATGTTTTCCCCTCGATCCTTGAATGTTAGAGAAATAAAAATAAAAATTTCTCTTGTTCTCAATCATTTTCTTCCTAAACAATCATTTGGTTTTCAAAGTTGATAATTTTACTTCAAGGACTGATACTTATATGATCCGCTAGTTGAATTTCTAAAAACTTATTTGAAAAATTTTATGGATATAGTTGAAAGAATATTCGTTGACTTATAATGGCAAGACAAATGCGCATTATCGTCATTTATTTGACTTATGGAGACTGTTGGTTCACTGCAGCCAGCAGCGCACTGACGAGGCATGATACTGTTCTTCTTCCTGAAGATGACATGGAAAAGTTTAAAACTTGCTTTAACCATAAAATCTTTATTTTAAATCAAAATTCGACGTTTCAAAAGTTAAAATCGTATGGAATTAAATTCTCTACAACATGGTAGAATTAGTTTTCAGAAACACTAAGTTTTGAGAGATCATTCCTACGAATTTTCATAAAACCCTATTTTTGTAAACCCCCCTAAAATTTCACTATGTTTTTTTATATTTGTTTTATGTTGGTATATGTACGTCGAGTGCGAATACGTATATACGAGATATTTATATTTTTTTATATAAAAAGTTTTATCATAGGCTATGATAAATATAGAAATAAATAGTTTTTGTTTTCGAAATACATATAGAGTAAGTAGTTTTGTATATAAAAATTTTCCTGCCAAAATATAGTCAAATTTTATAATTAATTTCATTATTATAAAAAAGGCTTTTTCTTTATACAAGTATATATAATTTAAGAAATGATACTTTTTTAAATAATATGTTCTATCGCATACGAAGTACATGAAATTAAATTCATGTATATTTTATTTTCCGAAAAATAAATCGTATTTATTTTCAAAAAGGTATTTCAAATACTTAAATATTTATTGTAATTTCAAAATTATTTAATATTATTTTTATTAGTTATTATAAAGATATTTGGAAATTGTTTGATTTAAAAGTTTAATTGTCATGGTGATTTAAATTAAGATTTGATTTATTTGTTTTTTTAATGGTTTTAACTTATAGATAAGATTTATCTAGATTTAGTTTGGATTGGGATTGATTGAATTGGTTTTTAATTTGATTTAAATTAAATGAGTAAATTATTTAAAGGGGATTTAAACTTCCTAGTTTTTATCTAATTGGGAGCCTCCAAGTCCTATATAAGGAGAGGCTCCTTCACTCTTTTCTCATGAAATTCCACAACCCAAAATTTCATCCAAAGTATTGTGCATCGTGTCGGTGTCCACAATTTTCGTGTCAGCCGTGACGGCCTCGGGACCGACCCCGGGTGTCTTTCTAATAAATTATTTATTATATATAATTTGCCTTCGTGTCTGAGAACCCCGGACACGACTCCGACTCCAACCGTGTCGCACAGGACACAATTTACATCGACAATTCAGATCTTCATGTCCGACACCCCCGACACAAGTTCTAACCCTAACCCAAATCTAGCCTGGCCGTCCTCTTCGACCAAGCTGTCGGGAACGCCGCCCGTCCCATGTTCCTCTCTCCCAACCACCTCGCAGTCAACCCGACCCCCATCAGCACCGGCCCCTACTCGCGTCCACCATCATCCCTTTACGACCTCGTCTCCCCGGCCTTGGCCACCCACAAACCCCACCGACATCGCCACTCTACCATCACCACCAATCCCGCTGCACCACCCCCTCAACCTCACTCCGCCACCATAGCCCGGCCACCATCACAGACCCCTTCCCAGTCGTTACCCTCCCTCGCCGACCAACCACCCAAAACCCTAAAATCAACCATGACTACTCACCGCCCCCGCCACGGCCATCGTCGACCGCGCCGCCCCAAAACCCACACCACCACCAACACTGGAAAACAAAAAGGAAAAGATAAAAACCCTACCTGCTCTCCCGACCCACACCGGCCACCATCGCCTCCTTCTCCAGCTCGCATTCGCTGGATCTTGACCCTTGTGCCGGCAAAAGCGTGAACGGCGGCTGCTACCACCGCTCGCCGCGCCTACCCAGTCTCCGTCGTGCTCTCTCCGCCTCCCATCAGCCAGCGCCGCCGCGATGAAGCAGCGGTAAGTCCTCGTTCCCCTGCCTCTCTCCTCTCGTTCACTTTATCTCTAAACCCTCTCTGCCTTCCTCTCCCTTTCTGTTCTTCACTTCTCTTCTCTCTCTCCCAGCTCTCCAGCTTCCCTCACTGTCCCCGTTCTCCTCTTCTCTCTCGTCACATTTAATTCTTCTCTCTGCTATTAAATGGCGCCCTTCCAATTAAATGATCTCCCCTCTGCTATTAAATGGCAGCAAAGGTAGGTGGAAATTATATTAGTAATATTATTTTTATTTTTATTTTTATTTTTATATAAAGTATTAGTATACATTGTATAGTATGTATATATACGTACTAGTATATACACAAGTACATATACATGCATATGAGTATATCATATTTTTGTTGTTATTTATTATTATTATTAACATTGTTATTAGTTTTATTATTATAGCTTCTGAATATCATTATTATGGTTATTTTATTATTTTACTTATTATTATGATTATTATTAAAAATATTATTTTTGGTATTATATTTTTTAACTATATATTATAGGGGTTAGAGCTGACTGTGTAATTTTAAATTTTGAGTTTTGCCCTAAAATATTTTTTAGATTTTTATATATTCATTTGAAATATTTTAGCCCATAAAATATAGATTTTTCAAATTATAAAATTTTTGAATAATTATTTTTGACTAATAAAAACATAGCTTTCTACTAAAAAGTGTACTTTTGACAAACTTAGAGATTTTTCCTAAAAATATTTTTTTATATTTTCAAGTATTTATCTAAAAACTATTTTAACTAATATTTCAAGTATTGTAAAATATTTTCTAAAGTCGTATATATAATATTTTTGAAATTTCCTTCGATTATGCCCCAGTCCGTGACTAATCCCTTTATTCATATTCCTTCGTCAATTTTTTACCTCTTTATGTCGTTCCTAGCTAATTTGATTCTTATGGACCCGATGGAACAGTACGTGCCACCATCGAAGGCCGTCTTGCATAGTTGTAACACCGAAGTCATATGATGTGCTACAATGATCATCGTACCACACTGGGCGCCACACCAGGCAAGATACCTTGTCATCTACTATATATTTACTTTTAGCACATATTTTATGAATTTACTTATTATTTAAATTTTTGCAATATAAAACTGTTCTTTTAAATCATGTTTAGATGTAATTATTGTTCGATTTGTCTTTATTATTTTTTTATTTTTTATGCACATTAACCCTAGATTTAAGGGACAACCCTTGGTTGTGTTGCATTCATAGGCCTTGACACGTTTGTGCTACGAAGTCGCGAGTCACATATAGAACTCAGACATACGAAGCTGGTTGGCCACCGGTACGTATAAGTCGTACGATAGGATTAACCGTTAACAGTATTGCATGATTAGTTTGACTTAGCGGTTAATAGAGGTTATGTGTTGTGAAGAAAACATATAGGCATGGGGTGGAGAGGACATTTTTTTGGCTTATGGGCTACTATGCACTTTACCTTTGTGACCGTACGTTCCCGCCGGAGATGCGGGTTGACTACCCCTTTATTTTATTGCTGGCTACTGACGTTCGAGAAACAGTTATTCCTGAGGCCACTGGTGCCCCAAAGGGGACTATGCCGATCCCAGTTTAGCCTGAGAGCCCATACATTGGAGGTTTATTCTTAAACTGCATTCACTTAGAATGGTTAGGCTACCTTATCCGTTAGGTATAGGTACATTTAGTTTGTGTACATATACCTGATCACGGCTTGGAACAATAACTTGTTGCGGACTAGTTTGCCACACATTGTTCTTGTTTGGTTTTACGTATGGTTCATTGCTTCGATGTGAAGGTACTGAACCTTGTTATGGTCCGGATACTATATTGGATTCATGGCATAGAAAGATATTTCATCGTGGATTAGGGTGCCATCTCCTGTTCTTGTTTGGTTGGGGGATGGTACGCTAATTCAAGGGTAGAGTATTGGACCATGTTATAATCTAATTTGGCTTATTATTGAGCAGTTTATATTCAGTTTTATGGCATGATATTATGTATCTTGTTACGTCCCTCTGAGAACCTAATGATTTCTTCAGGTGTGTGTTTGCGTGTCTCTCCGCAGGTGTTCTAGCCAAGGTCGTGATCTTCTCCATTCTTCAAAGATGACCTGCTCTTGAATCGTTCTTGTCACGACCCGCTTTCGCTTTTTTGGATACGAGTGCGTGTCCAAGCTAGCCTACGCTGCAGTATCGGTGGTAGAACACTGTCAAGTCCATGATGCTCAAAATCATAATGATAATAACTTTACTAGCTCATTCACAACAACTAAAGTAAAGTTATATTATTCACAAGTTTTACACTTAAAGAAAATACAATGTTCTTACATATTGAAAATGATTACAACACCTCTATCTAACTATCTCTAGGTTTGGCCTGCAAGTACACCCATATCCCAATGCTAAGAGAAGCCACAGTTAACCTAAAAATGTTGGTCTACAGTCAGGAATGGAACAAGTACACAGACCGAAGGCTATCCGAAAACGTAATAGAATTTGTAAGACATGAAAATAGCATATGTGAAAAACTAGATATCGAACTGAATCATGGCATGTCTAGAATAAAACAAGTACTGTACAACATGATGTATCCACTGGAGAAAAATATGTAAATAAGGTGACATGGCAAGTGGTGGAGGAAACAAGGAAAAACAAGTAAATGACAACTATTTATGTGTTTTAAAATATCGTATTCTACATGTGAACAGCTAGGGGGTAAATCAGGCACCCCGTACGTGTATTGTGCGACTGCTATTCTCCACAAAAGATACGGGGAACAGTTCTGGGTAGTCCACATGTCTACTAAGATATTTCTCCTCCCGACTAGTACTCATGGACTCGAACAAGTCACGAAACACAAAAACATGATAATCATGAAATATAGTATGTAGATATCCATGATACTAATCCGTGTAACAACGTGCCAACAAGCAGGAGAGCATATGTACAAACATGAAATGGAAAGACTACTAAGAATCGAAAGCAATCAGAAAGTGCACTTGTCTGGGGTCCTAAGCTGCTGAAACCGATAATTTCATTGAATCCAGGATAGTCTGATTGGCTAGGCTCGATGTGGAGAAGTCTGAATTTGCGAGCAAATAGGAAACGTTCAATTAGTCATAATCGAAATTAGACAAGCCAGTCTAGAGAAGAGTTTTGGTTAGGGTTTGATTGAGTTTATAAAATTATATTTATTTGGAAATTTATATTTGAACCCTTGTTTAGAAACTAAATGTATATATCTATATGGTTTAGGGAAACATATATTTTGTTTTTAGAAATTTACTTGTATAAACGTAGAAGTCCAAAACATTATTAAAGAAAACCTTCCTATATAAAACTCAAAATAATAATAATTATATTTGAAAAATCTCACAATAAGTCTATTCCCATTAAAATAACAAACCCAATACATTATCGAGGCCCGAGACCAAAATATGCTTAAAACCAAAGTATTCCTAGCTAAGCCCTTTTTGGAAAGGCTTATAGAAATTTCTTTTATAAAAACTATACCTTTTTTATATAACCTCATTAAACCCCAATATTGTTCCATACTGAAAGGAGAAGTAAAGTTAGCTAATTGGATTAGAATCTAATTATTATACAATAGTCCAACCCAATAATATGTATACTATTTGGAAAATATTTATAATATGTAGAAACTATATATTACTGGTCAAATAATTTTTTTTGGATAAATAATTTGAAATCAAGAAAAAATCATTTGAGGTTAGAAATCTAATTATTATCAATATAAATTTTGGTAAAAAAGATATATAGAGGAAAAATAATACAATAATTTTTTTAGTGTTTCTAAGTCCCAAAACACATAGCCCAAATAACTTATTTAAAATATACATGTATAGGCCCAAATCTATTTATTCAATACCCATGGCTAATATAGTTAAATAATAATTAATTCTAACTAAATCAACTTATTATTTCAAAAGCCCAATAGTGAACCATAACCCCAAAAATGTTCTACCGTTCAACAGAAACAATAATAATAGTAATATTTTAAATAAAAATATTAATAATAATATCAATAATGTTGATACTTCTTACATTCATTAGTGTTGGTGCTCTTGCTCCTTGACATGAAGAGAGCTTGCTCTCAACATGCTTTGTAAAGTTTAGTCCCACATTGAAAAAGCACCATGAGTTATCTCAACATATATATGAGTATGTGTTATTGGGATATGCACATGGGGTGGTGACCCTAAGGAGGAAACTATGTGGGTGATTTTACTAAGAGAAAAATGATTAATTCCAACAAGAACGTAAGTTAATTTTTGTTGTGCGGGCTCAGACTCGGCACGGACTCCAGGTTGTCTCGTACATGCACGGGAGTGTTCGGGGGGAAGGTGTGGGCTAGCACTCGACTATGTTGATTATGGGATGATATAAAACATCAAACTCTATTTTAGAGTATTGGTGTTTTAGTCCCACATCGGATATAAGAGATGGTGAGGCCTCACTCCACTCTATAAATAGAGCCCTTTACCTCCTTTCTAAGATGCACCAAAGAAGAGAGTTAAGGGAGTCTGTAAAGTTTAGGAAGCCCGTTCAAGTCACAATTATTGACTGACGAGCGTTCCAAAAGTTCTTTTGAACTTGCTGGTTCCTGGAAGAGGATCGTGTAGAGGCGAATCTTGCTTTGAGCAACGATGTTTTTACACCCCAGCAGATTTAATCCTCCTCTTCTTCTTCTTCTGTTTCTCTGTAACTCGTTCTTCAGGTTTTAAGGCACCTACTGAGTAGGGAGGCCTAACTTTATTCTTGAGATCTATCTCATTTGTAGCACCTACTGTGTAGGCTTGCTAAACTACTCATTTGTGGCACCTACTGTGCAGGCTTGCTGAACTTCTGTTTTCCATCTATATCCATACCTCGGGATTAACAATCTCAAAGTAAGATTAGTACGATGAAAAACATTAATGCTTCACTCCTCCAAACTGACTACTGCAAGTTGAAAATGTTTGATGGAGAGCATTATCAAGTCTGGAAGAGGAAGGTCTTTCTCACCCTTCAACTTCGAGACGTTGATCACGTGCTCTTTGAAGAGGAACCTACTATTCCAGATATACTGGGTCTGTTGTCGCTATAACTGCGGCTACTAAACTTTAGGCCAAATGGAGAAGGGACAATAGCATTTGTAGACTTCTGATCCTAAATGCTATGGAGGATTCCCTGGCAGAATCTTACTCAAAGAAGGATAGTGCCAGAGAAATATGGAAGTCTGTAGAAAAGCTGTACGAGGAAGACAAAAACAAGAGCAAGATATTTTTCGTCGAAAAATATCACAAGTGGCTCTTTGAAGACGAGAAGGCGATGCTTCCTCAAGTGAAGGAGTTTCTGAAACTTCGTCAGAAACTGAACGATGAAAAGATGCCCCTCGTCGACAAGTTTATCGTTAGAGGGATCGTCTCGAAACTTTCTGCTGGATGGAATATGTTCTATGCAAGAATGCATCGAAAGAAACTCGAGATCAGTCTGGAAGATCTCTTGCAAGAAATCCACGTTGAGGACGAGATGCGTTCTCAATAGAAGATGGACGCTTTGTCCAAACAATTGGCCGAGGCCAATCTGGTGCAGATGAGAGACTCCAAGGAGAAGCGGACGGCTTCTCACAACAAGAAAGACTTCACTAATCTGAAAGTGAAGGGACCGTCTTTCAAACAGAAGAAGTCCAAGTCCAATGTGACTTGTTTTAACTGTGGCAAGAAGGGCCACTACAAGAGTGAATGCAGATCCAAGCCCAAATAATCAGAAAAAGGTGAGCCTAGTAAGGTTTTTTTGGTTTCTAACCTCGTTGCTATGATCGCTCAGGTCACAACTGAGGGGGCTGACTCTGACTGGTGGATAGACACCGGTGTGACATGCCATGTCTGCTCTGGAAAAAAATGGTTCATCACGTACCAGCAAACTTTTGAGAAGGTTGTCATGGCGAACCAGGCCCAAGCTGAAGTTCTGGGGATCGGGACTGTGCAGCTGAAACTCACTTCCGGGAACACTCTGACGCTCCAAGGAGTAAAGCATGTTCAGGTGATTTCTAAGAACCTGATCTCTGGGAGCCTGCTTAGCAATGTAGGTTTGAGGATGGACATTAATGCTGGCCAGATGGTGATGTCCAAGAAGGGAACATACTTCGGAAAGGCTTTTCAAACCAAAGGGATGTTTAAAATTTAGCTTGTAAACCAGTCTAATAAAATAATGCAATCGCTCTTTCTGACTATTCTCTTGAGTTGTGGTATAATAGGCTAGGACATGGTCATTGTAAAAGAATAAACAAAATGTCTAGTTTATGATTTATCTCCAAATGTGGGGGTAAGGTAGAGAAGTGTAAAGTATGTGCTCAGACTAAGATCACTAGAAAACCCTTTTATCGGGTCAATCGAAGCACAAATATTCTGGAGTTGGTACACTCCGATATCTGTGACTTTAAACAATTCTCTACAAAAGCCAGAATAAAGTATTTCATAACCTTCATCGATGACTTCTTTAAGTACGCATTCGTCTACTTGCTCAAATCTAAAGACGAAGCGTTCGAGAAGTTCAAGGAGTTCAGGGCCGAAGCTGAACGACAAACTGGACAACAACTCAAGAGGTTGAGAAGTGATCGAGGCGAAGAATATCGGTCTCATGAATTCACATCGTTCTGCAAAGAACATGGAATTATCTGCGAGACTACTGCTCCGTATTCTCCTCAATCTAACGGAGTAGCAGAGAGGAAGAACTGAACATTGACAGAAATGATGAACTCAATGCTGCTAACTGCAGGTCTTCCAAAATGTTACTGGGGAGAAGCTATATTAAAGGCCACTTTCATTCTGAATAGAGTGCCTTATGCAACTTCTGACATAACTCCTTATAAACTCTGGTTCAAAGTCAGACCTAACTTGAATGTTATTCGAGTGTAGGGGTGTCTGGCTTATGTGGAGCTCCCAGATCTGAAGATTCAGAAGCTGGGGACAAGGGCTACGAAGGCGATCTTCTTAGGATATGCCGAGAAGAGTGATGCCCGAAGATTCCTTGACATTGAGTCAAATCATATCATCGAATCTCGCGATGCTGAATACTTTGAAGACAAGTTTGCACGACACAAAAACATTGTTCTCCCAGATATTCTGGAGAATGATGTAGGTGCAAATGATACTGAGGTCTCACATGAACCAGTAGTCCAAGATGAAGTTGTTGATGGAGAAACAACAATTGAACCAGAACTCGCTGAGCCGTCGATGAAGCGAGCAAGGAGGCCGAAGAGCTTCGGAGATGACTTCGTCACGTATCATGTGGAAGCAGATCCGCTTACCTATGATGAGGCGATGAAGACCAGATATGTTTTCTTCTGGAAGGAGGCAATAGACAATAAAATTGACTCAATTACCTCCAATAACACATGGGTGTTAGTTGATTTACCCGAAGGAGCAAAATCCATCGGATGCAAGTGGATCTTTAAGAAGAAGATAAAAGCTGATGGAACCATCGACAAGTTCAAGGCTAGGCTAGTGGCCAAGGCATTTTCTTAAAAATAGGGGATCGACTACTTTTGTAAGCCCCCTGAATTTCTGGAATTTTTTTCGAATTTCCTAAATGATTTATTCTCGGTAATTAATTTTGATTTAATTAGTTATTATCATTTAATGCTCTTTACCGTGACTTGGAATTCTAGAGCATCAGGGATGCCAGTCTCTGGAAACTTCCTTCTTGAAGTTTGTAGTAGACGAGATTACCTTCATGTTGATATATGGTGTCCCATCCAAACTCATTCCCTTGTGCTCCTTTTGTATCGCGCAACTTCGGGTCAACTCTAGACCAATTAATCATTGATTAATTATTTCCACTTTTATTTTTGATCTTCGTTTGCGCGTTACCGTGACTTTGAATTTAGGAGCACAAGACCAGTCGTTTTCTCAGAACCAACTTGTCATGTTTGACCTACTCGAGACGCTCTTCACCCATGACCTTCGTGTCCCACTCAGACACACCATCTTGTGCTTCATTTTCCTTCGCACAACTTTCGGTTCAATTTAGGCCAAATAATTATCTACCGTAAAACCTGATTTAATTTCCAACTTAATTTCCGGGCCCGACATCGGTCCAATCCAGTCGACCCAAAATATGGCCCTGGCCTGTTTTGAGCCAACTATGCAGGTGTCACTTGCGTGCCACAATTTCGATCCCCCTTGTGCTCATATTTCATCCATAATTTAATTTGGTTTAAATTATTAAATTAATTTAATCTTGGCCTCGACCTTGTCCAAACTTGGCCCATACACCCCACTGGTGTTTTCCCATTTTTGCCTACTCGGAAATATAATTATTTTATTTTATATTATTATCTCTAATATCTCTCTTCCTCTCACTCTCTTTATTCTCACCCTTCTCCCTTTATATATATATGTATATATATTATCTACTCTTCTCTCTCTCTTTACAAACAAACACACACAACCCCAACTCCCTCACCTCTACAGCCACCTCACCCCCATGTGGCCGGACACATCCCCCCCCCCCTCTCTCATTCTCTCTCTTTTAAATATCTTCTAAATATCTCTCCCTCTTCATATAATATATATTACACATATTCATATATATTATAATCCCTCTCTCTCTCTCTCTCTCTCTCTCTCTCTCTCTCCCATCAGCATTCTCTTCCCCCATCCTCCTGTATACGAACACCCTCCCCCATTCCTTTCTTCTTTCCTTTTTGAAACACACACAACTACACCATCACCATCATCATCTTCCCCTCTCCATCAACTCCACCTCCTTCCTCCATGGACGAGCCCACCATCACCATCACCACCACCACTCTTCGCCACCACCCCGGCGCTCTGCCGCCTGCGAACCCCGTCGCGCCGCCGCTCGCCGCCGCCGCGCCCCCGCACGGCCAACGGCAGCAGCAGCTGCTGCGCCACTTGGCTGCAGCAGCAAGGCAGCAGCGCGAGCAGCAGCTCCGGCGGCGCTGCCGTCGTCGCGCGGGCGGCCACCGGCCGCCGGCCACCCCGCCGACCTCGTGCGACCACGGCGAGTCCCCGACGAGTTCCCCCGTGGCACGCGTCGTCTCCCACGACGCGTCGCCGAGACGATTCGTGCATTTTGCACGGGATTCGTCGTCGCGCGCGCGTTTCGAATTTCAGTTTCGACGTTTCGGGACAGCAACTTTGCGCCGATTTTCTGGACAATCCGACCGTTGGATCGGCGAACTTTTTGCTCCATCGCAATCTCGGTATATCCCTCTTGGCCTCTGTCAAATTTTGCCCGTTAATTTTGTCGTTTGATACATTAAAACCGGCCACCAAGTTGACGATTTAATTGCGTTATTTTTGGACAGTTTCGCGACGCCAACTTCGCGGGTTCGTATCTTCTCCGTCGCAGCTCCGTTTTGCGCGCCACCAGTTCCGGTGCACAGCTGGTATAACCCTCTTCCTGCCCCCTTTAGATTTCATTTCAGTTTGAGCTTGTTAGGTCGGTCGAATTCGACGCCAAAGTTGGCCGTTCGAATTCTTTAATTTGCACTAGTTAAATTCTATTTTTGAACCCGGGACTCCGGATTCAATTTCTGACACCACCAGTAGACTCGTGGCGTCGTTCTGGCCTGTTTTCATATAAAGTTTGTTAGATTTGGAGAACGTGGGCCCGGGCACGCATTTCAGTGCAAAACGGGTCCCACTTTCTGAGTCAACGGGACTTTTTGACGCCGGCTCATCGGAATCCAATTCCGGATATACCGTTGAGTTCGTATCGTCATTCTGGACTCGTTGACATATAATTTGCTGAGTTTTAAAGACATTTGCTCCGGCACGCATTTCCGTGCAAACCGGATTCCAAATGTCCGCGTCAACGGACCAATTTGAGATCGGGTCAACGGAATCCAATTCTGGATATACCGTTGGGTTCGTATCGTCATTCTGGGTTCGTGGACATATAATTTGTTAGGTTTTGAGCACTTCTATTTCGGCACGTTTTTCGGTGCAAAGTGTGTCCAACGGCGGACATCATTTTGGCCCGAAATTACCGTTTTGTCTCTGTGTCCAAATTGGACTTTTGGACAGGCAATCCTAGCTGATTTGACCATTCTGGACACGTTGGTGATGTTAGTTTCATCATCCGACAACATCTGTAGATTTCTTCCCTTTTTGTGTCATCCTATTATTATAATATTTTCTCCTTTTGGTTGTTTTAGAGACCCGTCGATTTTAGTGATTTCTAAATCATTGAAATTCATAAGTTGACCTTGTAGATGTTTATAGAGACTAGCTTGACCATGGTTGACTACTTTGACTAGAGTCGAAGTAGAGTCAACAGTTGACCTAGGTTTGATCAGACTTGACCAACGTTGATTTTTTTGACCAAAGTCAACTGTAAGTCAACCATTGACCTATTTGACCTAGATTAGACTTAGAGTTGACCATAGTTGACCAGTTGACCAAAGTCAACTGTACATCAACTTTGACCCAGTTTGTCTTAGTTTGACTTAGTTTGACCTAGATGTTTAGTATGTCTTTTGACCCTGATCAGCTCTTGTATTATTTCATCTTTAGGTCTGTGGCTTTACTCTGAACCCTGATTCATATTGACAGCAGGACCCCAGGCGAGTACATTCTCTGATAACTTATTCACAATTTATGATAACTGTTATGATTCATGTACTTAGTGTTGATATGCTTATTCCCAACACATGGTTCTCACGGATTGGTATTCTTGGATCCCGACGAGAGATGTCTCTCCTTCTTAGGTTGGGATGTGTTGTGCAAGCACCCTTGTAGCTCTTGCTCGATATATGGTCACTGATTCTAGAGCAGGTTCGCGACCTTCTCATCAGAATCCCGTGCAGTGACGTGTCCTGTTTGGATCCATTCTACCAGTTGGGGTAGGGGGAGTAGTAGCGTATGCCTGTGATCAGATCCATCCCGATTCCCGAACAGTGTGAGTCATATACCGCACTTATGACTTGCCAGGCCGATTCTTGACAGGTACCCAAGCCGATCACAAGCTGAAACTACTACTCACACACATTGGATATATAGCTTACCTTGATTCGTGTACATGCCATGATCCCGTTCTATTTTCTTGTTCTAGCTCTAGCTTTACAGCTTACCATGCCATGATACATATATGTACACTCCATGATTTCATTGTATATGCTCTATTTACAGTCTTATAGCTTTTATTCTATCTTGAGATCTGTTATGAGATATATGTACTCGTTCCGCTCCTGACTGGATACGTTATGAAAATTTTAGGAGTAGTTGTGCCCTCATTATTGGACTTCATGATGTTGCTAGCTGAGGTGGATCTCACTATTCTTCTATGTGAGTTGCCTGGTAGTTATTCTTAGTTAGTCTTATTGTTCCTTCTTTATCTTTCATGTCTTATGATCATTGTAGATTCTAGTTGTTCTAGTGATATTGTTATTATTTCTTGTCTTATCTTCCTTAGTTTTCGTGATGTGACATGAGTACATTTCTAGATATAGATTCATAGAAGTTGTAGTTAGTATAGTATACTTGACAGCGTTCTACCGTCGATACCGCGGCGTAGGCTGGGCGTGGCCCACGTATTCGTACCCGTATATCCGGGTGCGGGTCGTGACAACTTTGATACATATACTCCAGTAGCACGGATGACAACCATCAGATTGTTGATTACCCTTGCAGCAATACACAAACTGGTGATACATCAGATGGATGTGAAAACAACATTCCTGAATAGCGAGCTGTCCGAGGAGATTTATATGCAACAGCCAGAAGGATTTGTCGTCAGAGGCCTAGAAGACAAAGTCTGCAAGTTGGTAAAAAATTTATACGACTTAAAACAAGCTCCCAAAATGTGGCATGAGAAGTTTGACAAAGTTATCATATCAAACGGCTACAGGGTCAGCGAAATAGATAAGTGTGTCTATACTAAATTTGCTGACGAAAGAGGAGTCATCGTTTGTTTGTACGTGGACGACATGCTAATCCTAGGTACAGATATAAGTTGTGTCACTGAGACAAAGAAGTTCCTCTTGACAAAGTTCAGTATGAAGGACTTGGGAGATGTTGATGTTATCTTGGGACTCAAGATCATCCGGACAGACACTGGATTGGCACTGTCAAAATATCATTACATTGAGAAGATGCTCACTCGATACGGGTATCATGATCTTCCTATAATTTATACGTCGTATCGAAGTGATCAGAAGCTACAACCAAAATCGAAGAAAAGCGTCAGACAATTAGAGTACGCTAGCGTCATCGACATTTTGATGTACGCTACTATTGCCACTAGGCCTGACATAGCTTTCGCTGTGGGAATACTGAGTCGATTCACAAGCAATCCAGCATTCAGCACTGGAAAGCTATGAAGCGTGTTATGAGATATCTCAAGAAGACTTAGACATATGCACTGCAATTCAGTGGAGGGCCGCCGGTAGTAGAAGGCTTCAATGATGCCAGCTGGTGCTCAGAGTTGGAGAGCAAGAGGTCCACTAGTAGATTCATTTTTACAATGGGTAGAGCTGCTATATCGTGGAAGTCGAAGAAGTAGACTATGCTATCACGGTCTTCTATGGAATCTGAGTTCTTTGCACTTGATACCACAGCAGATGAAGCAGAATGGCTTCGGGAGCTCATGTATGATCTTCCAGTAGTAGGAGCACAGATATCGGCAATTCTGATATACTGCGACAACCAAGCGACTGTGGTGGTGGCATCAAATGATCTCTTCAACGGAAAGAAGAGAACTATGCGGTTAAAGCACAGGACAGTGAACGATCTCATCAAGAGAGGTTTCATTGCAGTAATTGATGTTCAGAGTCAGAAGAACCTGGCAGATCCGTTCACGAAGGGCCTCAAGCGTCAGCTGGTTGAAGACACAGCAGGAAAGATGGGATTGAAGGCATTCCGATAGTATGTTTTTGTAATCCTACCATAAAGTTTTATGTTATTAGTTCAAAGAGAAATCTACTAGACATCTAACTTTCGGTTCGAGGAAGGACCACTGACTAAAAAACTATCAGATAATAGTGGGTACTTGTTCTTGGGAACATAGAATGGTTATAAACCCATAACCACTATTGTCTACTATATGTTTTCTGCAAAAAATGGATCCTGTGTTGAGGTTGGCTTAAATGCCTTAATAAGTTCTCAGGCAGAGTGAATACCTGGTGTGCTTTACAGGAAGCATAGTAGAGCAGCACTACAAGGAGTAAAACTCTATGCTACAGTGGGATGACTCTACCATGAGGTTCCCAGGTAGGGGTAATGCCTCGACTTTATAAGCCAAGTCATAGCGGCGTAGCACCGTAAATAGGCAGGTAGCCTAATAATGTATGATGAAATTAAAGAGTTGTAGACAGCACTACAAAGGGGAGGGTGACCCCATGTTATAGTGGCACGATACCACGATGAGGTACCCAGGTAGGGGTAAAGCCTCGGCCTTAAGCCATGTCGTTGCGGCGTAACACCGCAAGGAAGCCTTAGGCCTCATGCTGGGTAGAATGGCACTACAAATAGGCTGTGAACTCATGCTGCAGTAGTGTGACACTACGATGAGGTTCCCGGGTAGGGGTAATGCATCGGCTTTAGGCCATGTCATAGCGGCGTAGCACCGCAATGAAGCGCAAGGCTTCATGCCATGTCTCTTTAATAAAGAACTTACCTATAGTGTATGGAAAAAGATATCAGGCCGTCTCTTGAGGGTAAACTTGTAGACGTCCAAAATTATACACTGAAACCAGGCTGGCACAGGGCCTTTAATGTGCAGCCAGAAGCACATGTAACTACACTTTGTGAGTGAAAAGAATTACAATTGTGGTACAGAATTCAAGGCATAGTCCATTCTTGTATCGCATTGTTATTTAACTCATGCGGGAAGATTCAAGTCATCAGTGACATCTATCCTAATACAAAATGAACAGTTACTGTGGGGAACGCTCAACCCTAGACACATATATATAATGAGATATGTGGGGGATTGTTGGTGCTCTTGTTCCTTGACATGAAGAGAGCTTGCTCTCAACATGCTTTATAAAGTTTAGTCCCACATTGGAAAAGCACCATGAGTTATCTCAACATATATATGAGTATGTGTTGTTGGGATATGCACATAGGGTGGTGACCCTAAGGAGGGAACCATGTGGGTGATTTTACTAAAAGAAAAATGATTAATTCCAACAAGAACGTAAGTTGACTTTTGTTGTGCGGGCTCGGACTCGACACGGACTCCAGGTTGTCTCGTGCATGCACGGGAGTGTTCGGGAGGAAGGCGTGGGCTATCACTCGACTATATTTTAAAACATCAAACTCTATTTTAGATTATTAGTGTTTTAGTCCCACATCGGATATGAGAGATGGTGAGGCCTCACTCCACTCTATAAATAGAGCCCCCTTGCCTCCTTTCCAAGATGCACCAAAGAAGAGAGTTAAGGGAGTCCGTAAAGTTCAGGAAGTCCGTTCAAGTCACAAATATTGACTAACGAGCGTTCCAGAAGTTCTCTTAAACTTGCTGGTTCCTGGAAGCGGATCGTATAGAGGCAAATCTTGCTTTGAGCAACGGTGTTTTTACACCCTAGCAGATTTAATCCTCCTCTTTTTCTTCTTCTGTTTCTCTGTAACTCATTCTTCAGGTTTTAAGGCACCTACTGAGTAGGGAGGCCTAACTTTGTTCTTGAGATCTATCTCATTTGTGGCATCTACTGTATAGGCTTGCTAAACTCATTTGTGGTACCTACTGTGTAGGCTTGCTGAACACCTGTTTTCTATCTATATCCACGCCTCGGGACTAACAATTAGTATACATATGAATACATCTATTGTCATAAGTATTAATAACAGTACTTATTCACTATACATCACCATTGATTATACACTTTCTCTCTCTTTCTGCTTTATCGATCTTAGGAAGAAGTCATAAAGAAAAAGAGAGCGAGTGTCAGAGTTCCCATAAGAAAAGAAAACACTTAGAGAGAGAGTAGTGGAGAGAAAATGAGAGCTCTTCTCCTCTCCCTCTATTACTTTTCTTATGAATTCATCACAACAATAATGGGGGCAAAAAGGAAAAGGAAGGAGAAGAAGGAGGATGAAGTCGAGTACAAGGAGGTAAACGGAGACTTACATCGGTCGATGAAATGGAAGCTGTGGCTGGTTGTGTGCGATGCCGGCAGTCTGGAAGCTGCTCAGCAGATCCGATGGCTGCAACCATAGAGGCGTGGGGAGGCGTGCAGTCATGGCGAGATGGAGGCTCTTCTCACCACAAGGAGGGGAGCTCTGGAGTCTGGTGCCAATGGTCTGTACATCCCCGGAGGGTCGAACGACAAGGAGAGGATTGAGAGGGACCCATCGAAGGAGGCTCGGCCAGCACGCATGTCGTGGTGGAGGCGGGCGTGGTCGAGTGGTCGATCGGTCCAGGCGTGGCGGAGCTGATAGCCTCGAGCGTAGCGGGAAGGAAAGGTCGCAAGCGGCGCTGTGCTGGTTTTGGCGCATGCTTCAGCGTCGGTGACCGGGTCGACAGGTGGGGTTGGCCAAGATAACGGGGATGTAGGTAATATGGTAATGGTGGTGATGATGTTGCAGTCGATGGTGGTGATGGGAACGACCTGGATCGGTCTGGCATCGAGGAGGAGAGAGGGGTCGGAGGTGTCGATGACAAGGAGCTTGTGGAGGTAGTGAAAACCGGTGGTGGCAATGGTGGTCTTTGTGGAGCGGTGATTGGCCATGGTTATTGCGGACATGGGACGTGTATGGTGGACAGCCGGTGACGAAGGTAGGGGTTGTTGAGATGTAGGTTGACAGGGATAAGCAGTTCGAGAGCGGGTGGATGATGGTTGTTTGGTATCAGTTGTATCTTCACGGACACAACTGACACGGGGTTAATGGGTATTTGGCTGTGATGTCGGACGTGTTTGAGCGAGGATGATGCTGGCGGCGGTGGGATTGATGACTGTGGCGACCATTGTCCGCCGACTAGGGAAGAAGCAGGTGACCGTCTCATGGCAAGGGAAGACTCGCAGGACACATTGCTGGATACGGCTAGATTAGGTTTAGGGTTAATAGGGAAAACATCGGCTGCTTCTTCCTCTTATATATCCAAGCTTTGGATATACATCAATTGTGAAAGAGATTAGGAGAGCTAGATTTGAATTTGATACACATTCAAATTTGTAATCGGCCACGAATCAGGGAAGCTTTGAGTTTGGAAAACTCTTTCTAGGTCCTTCAACAAACGGATTTTTTTAATAAAAATCTCCTTCTTTCTTGGACTAAGAAACATTAGTAGTAATCATAATAATAGTAATATTAATACTTTTGGTAACAACAATAATAGTAACAATAATAATTAAATATACTAATTTGGGTCCGCAGATTATCAATAATTTAAATACCTTTTGAAATCTTAATCGAATAATCGATTACTACAATAAGTTTAAAATAATATTTTAAATTGATTTTATAAAGTCAAGTATCAACATAATGATAAAATAATTCAAAGGTATATTTTCATGAATAAATACAATTCTCATCTAAAATATTTTAGCCATGAAATGAGATCGAATTCAATCAATATTACTAAAATAATTTTAAATCTAAATATAGTACTTGATTATATTAGTAATCCAAATCGATTTACCAAGGATTATTTAAAAATAGATTTTATAAATATAAATTGAAGATAATTGATAATATTTAATAGTTTTAAAAAGTATATCTTCTCTTTTTCTTCTTTTTTTTATAAAAACTAAAATCAATTAAAATATAGTTTGGCAAACCCACCGTCGATACAATTATAAAAAGTAGAGTATTTTAACTCTTTAAACTCATAATAAATAAATATTAAAAATAATAATAAATTTTGGGAAATGGGCTTACAGTTCTGGATACTTTTGACAAATCATTTCTTTGTTTATGTATTAATTCTCCTTTAAATAGTTGGTAGTAGATTTGTCTTCGCCCGACATCTTGTACAATAACAATTCATAGTTGATTTATGATATCTTTTATTCTTTTATATTGTGGATGAGATTAGTTGTCATGGTTATACTGTATTTTACAGCTTACGTATATTTATTATTATACGGCTGACATGTTTACATTCCTAGTCCTACGTATTTTGGGACTGGGGCGTTATAATTTTTGAAACTTAGATCTATTCTAAACCATCCATCAAACCGAAAATGCCAAATAAGAAAGATGTGGAGAATGTAAAGGTATACATTATAGACTAAAAATGTGTAAAGAAAAAAAATTCAAGAAGCAAAATAAGCAAGAAATTATGTTTTCTCCATTTGTGCTTGATGTACTTGCCTAGGGTGGGTTGAGGAAAAATAAATGAGAATGAATGAGGAGAGAGAGAAAGAGAGGAAGAGAATATTTATAAGGAGGGTGGAAGGGTGGTTTGAAGAACAGGTGGCAACTCTAGAGGGGGGTGAATAGAGTTTATATAGAAAATAACCAATTAAAAATTAACTCTTTCACGAATTATAAATAATCAGAGTAAAATGCGGAAAGTAAATGAAGAGCAAGAAAGCATACGCAAACACAACGATTTTAACCTGGTTTCCCTCGTGGAGGACTAGTCCAGGCCTGAGAACTCTAGCTCAGGATTAAATCCACTATTTGTGAAATAGTAGTTTACAACCCGTGCCTTTTCTTCAGAAGAGTACGTCAACTTCTTACAGAGGCTCGCAGTGGCGATTTGCTTGGAATTGTCCAAACGACTTCTTCAACTCTTGCACAAGAATCCTAACTGAGAGATGCTAAGCACTCGAGACTTAGGAGGCTTGTGGCTAGTAGATGGGAAGGGTATGGCTTATTTGAGCTATAAGAGAGAAGAGAAGAGAAGATTGGATGATTTGAAATGAGAAAATTCATGGCCTATTTATAGTGTTTTTGTAGACAGAATTCGGCCAGAATTCGGGTAGGAAATTTCAAATATTTGGCCGTTGGACAACTAGCAACCAGCTAACCCTAAAATTAGGGATGCTGATTTCTAGGGGATAGAGTTCGGCCCGAACTCTGTGTGGAGGCAGAGTTCGGCCCGAACTCTGTCTCCAGAGCACAGAATGGTTCTAAGTGGCCAGTGGGTATTTTTCTGGATGGTGGAGTTTGAGGATTAATGGGTAGGCTATAGGTCAAGTCTCAAGAGCTCAGCATGACACAGTTTACATCAGTCTAGACTCAACAAAAGTGTAAAATACAGACTCAAATATAACTGAGAAGCTGAGACTGAGCTGTCGTCTGACTTGAGCTTAATGTAGACGTCGTGTGTCGTATTGAACTATTACAAATATTATTTAGTCAATGTTATCAATATTTGGTTGACTGTGACTTTGTGTCAACAATCTCCCCCATATTGATAATTGACAAAATAATATATATATATATATTCAATATTCATACCTGGACACAGTTGATCACAAAAACATAGCTCCCCCATAATCAATGCCAAGCAGAAATAATAGCTCCCCCATAACCGGTGAACGGTGCCGAGCTAGAACCAATAGCTCCCCCATAAATAATGCATTGAACCTGTTGGCCTGATAAATAATATCTCCCAAAAGCACCAAAGAGCACATATATACTAAAAGTAGTATGACAAGAATATACATATTTCTTCCCCTTTTGGCATTAGCAATATAAACTTCATATGAATAATAATGATGCAACCACACCAAATAGAGAAGAAATTGTATATGAATGATCAAAACGAGCAACTAGCATAGAATAATAAACTACGATAAGCATAAAATGTCATCACACAAAACCAGAGTCATCAAACTACCAGAGTTTTAGTACAACCCAAGTACATAAATCCAAATAAAACTAAATAATTGGAAATCAGAAAACAGAAACTAGAATCATCAGCAGCAGCAGTAGATAGTAAACGCCATCTCCATCATGGAGCACGAGAAGGCCCAGCGGAATCTGAATGATCAGTGAATGAACGGCTGGGGTCTACAATAGCAGCATCCGGATCCAGGTAGCGCATGACCCAGGGGTCGTCAATGCGATATCCAGCTCGACCAGGATCCCGCTCCATGGGAATGGACATGGAAGGGTGACGGGACATAGAATACCGAATATCGTGCAGCGAGTTGCTGAGGGCACTCATCTGCAGGGTAGTCCGGTAGTCCATCTGAGTCCAGCGATCGTCCTCCAATGCGAAATGATCTCTGAGCATGGTCTGGATGGAGTCAAGAGTAGCAGAAGGAGGTGGCGCATCTTGTCCAAGTGGAGGGGCGTCGGGCTCCTCATCATCAGAATGCTCAGAAGTCTCAGGAGAGGCGACGACTGCCTGAAGACGTCGTGTCTTGGAAAGGAAAGCAGGAGCAGGCAAGAAAGGACAATCCGCGAGAGGTATATGGAATGCTCGAAAGATCATAGGAAGATATAAGGCAAAAACCAAGGCTCGTGGTTTCTTCCTACAGTTAATTATCCAGTCTATCATGGTACGTGGAAGATTGAAAGAAACACCAAAGTGGAGATGATATAAAGCGGAGATCTCAAAATATGTGACTTCATCGGTAGAACCCGCCTTGGGTAGAATGGTATTGAAAACAATCCGATGAAGGTCATAGAAGTAAGGATTTAGATATTTAGCCAGAAGCTTGCGAGGACGTGTGTACGGAGTACATAAGTCATCCTTGAAGCTTTCAAGGGAAATCCCGTCGGGAAAATGGAACGGCCGAGCATCAACAAGCTTTTCCCAAGAATTGGGCTCTTGAAGATCAAGAAATTCGGCTAAGTCAAAATAATCAAATGAGATATCGATACCCGCAACACGTGAATAGATGTGAGTATCATCAAAAGTCAAGTTGCAGTAAAACATTTGTATGGCACTACGATATATGACCGAAGTAGAAGTAACAAGTTCGTCAAGGCACAGGTCATGAAAGAGTGCATCATAATGAGAGAAAATAGAGAAGTCAATAGGGTGTCCCGCAAACACCAGACGTGTCCGAAAATCACTAAACCATGTATTGGACGTGTCTAGTGATATAAAAAGTCGGTCATCATAGGTGTTTGGATCACGTGGACGAGAAGGGTTGAACAATGGATGAGGTGGTTGCTGTTGTTCAACGGGTTGCTTAACGGGAGGATGAGCATTCGACGAGGACGCTCCCTCGATCCGAATTCTCTTCCCACGGTTAAACAAGCGAGGAGCCATTGCACAAAAAATAGAGTACTTGAAATAGAGAGGGAGAAGGAGTTATACCTTAAATCAACAATGAACAGTGAAAGAGAATGAGAAAATAGCCCTTCTCCTTGATTTTGATGAGCAATGGAGCGCTTTGGAGAGAAAACTAGGGTTAGGGTTTGTGAAAATATGTTTGGAGAGGTGAAGAAGATGGTAAGAATGAAGGAGAGAGATGAAAACCCGAATATAAGAGGTGGGTTTTCTTTGGTCGGAGTAAATCTGGACCGTAGGATCACATTTGATCAAACGGCTGAAGCTGTCCCCGATTCTGGAATAGGGGAACTGAATTCGGCCCGAACTCTGTTGGGGACAGAGTTCGGCCCGAGTTCTGGGTCCTTGTTCCAGAACTGAAAATAGGCTAGAAAAGAAAATTAAATATGGGAAATCAAGTTAGATAAAAACAATAGCTTGAAAGATTCAATCAAATAGAATAATAGCAGAATGAAATTGAAAAAATAATGAATCAGCAGTAAGAAATCAAAACGAACCATATAATAAATAAGGAAATATATCATAATTCAATAGTTTGAAGTTGCCATGGGTTAGCTGCAGGGGCCGGATCCCAGCTAGCGGTAGTCCTGTGGACTAGTGCACCGTGTCGCTTAGGCTTTTACGCCTTGTTGTCAGAAGGGTCCTTTCGGCTTGTACCCATAGCAAGTTCATCGTAAGAGAATCATAATATAATCGATATTTACGCAGGTGAGTTTTAATTTATGACAGCTTCATCTAAAATTCCAAGTTCACGACAAAGAAAATTGAAGCGCTCTTCGGATAATGGCTTAGTAAAGAAGTCTGCTAGCTGATGATCAGTGTCAATAAATTCTAAGTTAATCGTGCCATTTTGCTGATGATCACGCAAAAAGTGGCATCTAATTTCAATATATTTTGTGCGTGAGTGACAGATAGGGTTCTTAGTCAAGTTAATAGCACTGGTATTGTCACAGAAGATAAGAATGTGCATGAAAGATAGATTGTAGTCTTCAAGGGTTTGCTTCATCCACAGAATTTGTGCACAACAATGCCCAGCTGTGATGTATTCAGCTTCTGTTGTGGGTAGTGCGACAGAATTCTGTTTTTTGCTAAACCAAGAGACTAAAGTCTTTCCTAATAAATGACACGTGCCGCTTGTACTTTTACGGTCGACCTTGCATCCAGCGAAATCAGCATCAGAGTAACCAATAAGGTTAAATGATGTTGACTTGGGATACCATAGGCCCACTTTAACCGTACCCTTAAGGTATCGAAAGATACGCTTAACAGCGGTCAAGTGTGATTCCTTAGGATTTGCTTGATATCTAGCACACATAGGCAAACACTAAACATGATATCGGGGCGACTAGCAGTTAAATAAAGTAAGCTGCCTATCATACCTCGATACTTACGTTGATCAACGGGTTTGCCGCTCTCATCTGGTTCGAGTTTGGTTGAAGTAGCCATTGGAGTGCTGATTGGTTTGACGTTGTCAAGATCGAACTTTTTTAGCATGTCCTTTGTATACTTCGACTGACAGATGAAAGTTCCATTAGCCATTTGTTTCACTTGCAGACCAAGAAAGTAGTTGGGTTCTTCCATCATGCTCATCTCAAATTCTGTCTGCATACACTTGGCAAATTCTTGACAGAGGGTTTCATCAGTAGACCCAAAAATGATATCATCAACATAAATTTGAATTAATAGAATAGTGTCTTTAAAAGATTTTATAAAAAGTGTAGTGTCAATTTTCCCTTTTGAGAAACCTTTCTCAAGCAAGAAACTGCTTAGCCTTTCATACCAAGCTCTGGGGGCTTGTTTAAGGCCATATAGCGCTTTCTTTAGCTTGAATACGTGGTCGGGAAATTTGTGATTTTCAAAGCCAGGGGGTTGTTTTACATAAACTTCCTCCTTAATAAAACCATTCAAGAAAGCACTTTTCACATCCATTTGAAATAATTTGAAATTTTGATAATTTGCAAATGCACAAAGCATCCGAATGGATTCTAGTCTAGCAACAGGAGCATACGTTTCATCGTAGTCGATACCTTCCTTTTGGTTGTATCCTTGAGCTACTAGACGAGCTTTGTTGCGTGTGACTGAACCATCTTCATTTACTTTGTTTCTAAAAACCCATTTAGTACCAATTATCGAGTGATTAGTCGGTCTAGGAACTTGTTCCCACACTTGACTCCTTTCGAATTGGTTGAGTTCATCTTGCATAGCAGAAATCCAAAATTCATCATTAAAAGCTTCAGAAATGTTTTTCGGCTCAACTTGTGAAATAAAGGCAGTGCTAGCAATAGAGTCTCTTAGTGATGATCTGGTAGTTACTCCACGTGAAACTTCACCTATCACTAAATTTTCTGGATGAGAAGGCTTGAAAGAAAATTTCTTAGGCAAGCCCTCCAAAGAATTAGTTTCGGTTGAGGTATTCATTGGAGTAGAAGTTGATGGCTCAACGTCATCATCAAGAGTACTTGCTGCATTGTTATCTTCATCAAAAGTCACATTTGTTGACTCTTCCACAATTAGTGAGCGTTTATTAAAGACTCTATATCCCTTACTCTTGGCGGCATAACCAAGGAAAATACCATCGTCAGCTTTGGCATAAAATTTGCCTAAGTTGTCTTTGGTGTTAAGGATAAAACATCTACATTCAAAAACTTTAAAATAAGAAACATTAGGGGTTCTCCCAAACCAAAGCTCATAGGGTGTTTTCTTCGTAATGGGACGAATAAGCACCCTATTTAAAATGTGGCATGCTGTACTGACAGCTTCTGCCCAGAAATATTTCGGAAGTGAAAATTTATTCAACATGACTCTAGCAATATCGCCAAGAGTCCTATTCTTCCGCTCCACAACACCATTTTGTTGAGGAGTTCTTGGACAAGAAAATTCATGATCAAAACCATTAGAATCATAAAAATTTTCAAAATCAGAATTTTCGAATTCGCCTCCATGATCACTTCGGATTCGAGTGATCATGTAGCCTTTTTCGTTTTGAACTTTCTTGACAAAAATCTTAAAAACTGAAATAGCATCACTTTTGTTTGTGAGAAAGAAAACCCAAGTAAATCTCGAAAAATCATCAACAATAACAAACGCATAAAGTTTACCACCAAGACTAGCTACTCTACTGGGACCAAATAAATCCATATGGAGTAGTTGCAGGGGTCTAGTAGTACTTACAGAGTTGATGGAATGAAATGAGGATTTGGTTGCCTTGTTCATTTCACATTCGGCACATACCGTGTCCTTTTTGAATGTGATATCGAGCAATCCTCTCACTAGCTTCTTGGTTGATAGCCTGGATATATTATCCATATTGGAATGACCAAGACGCTGGTGCCATAGTAGCCGTTCATCTTTGTGAGCATATAAGCATCTACCTGCATTGTTAGTATTTCCAGACAAATAGAAAGTATAAATGTTATCCTCTCTAACCCCTTCAAAAGCAATGTCTCCCGTGGACCTATCATAAATAAGGCATTTGTTTTGTCCAAAGTTAATGTCATATCCATGGTCAGCAAGATGACTAATGCTGAGCAGGTTATGCTTTAACTCGGTCACTAGGCAGACATCCTTTATTACGGAAGAGGGGGGATAACCAATATTGCCATTACCTATAATATACCCTTTGAGGTTGTTGCCGAAGGATACATATCCTTCTCTCTTCATCGATAGTGATGCGAAAAGATTTGCGTCTCCTGTCATATGCCGCGAGCATCCACTATCGAGAATCCACTTACTCTTAGTTGAGGAGGGAAGGTCCACCTACATCAAGAGTAGATGTGACCTTTGGTACCCAAGTTCTTGAGGGTCCTGAAAAGTTAGTTTTCGGAAACCATGCATATATCTTTTTGTCTACTAGTCTTCTAACTCTACATTGTGGTAAAATGTGTCCATGTGATCCACAGTAAGTACATATAGCATTTTTATTTACACTAGAAACATGAGAATAATATCTATAGGCAGCATGATGTGGATGGACATGATGTGTAGAGTTTGCATGGTGATCATGGTGATGTTGTCTATGTGGCATGGCATGGTGATATTGTCTATGTGGCATGGCATGCTGATATTGTCTATGTGGCACAGTATGCTCATATTGTCTATATGGCATAGCATGGTGATATGGCATGATATGGTGATCTTGTCTATATGGCATGACATAATGATCTTGTCTATATGGCATTGCATTGTGATGATTTCTATATGTAGAGTGATGTTGGTTGTGTCTTTGTGCAGCATGATGAGTATGAGAAGTATTCTTACGTGCACGTGGTTTTTGTGTTTTATGAAAGTTAGTGTATATAAAAGCATGGTTACGTGCTGCATGAGGATGACGTGGTTGACTAGCTTGAGTGGTGTTGTGCCCATGTGATTGGGTTTGAGGTTGAGCAACCTGTTTTACCAATTTGGTTTCTAATCTCTTAGAAACAGCTTGCAGTTCATCAACCTTAATATTTAAGCCATATATCTTAGTCATGGAAATCTTGTGTCTACTCTTTTCTTCAGCAAGCAACGTGTTGAGTGTAGTGATTTCTTGAGTTTGTTGCTCAATACGTGCTTCAGCATCATGTAAGCTTATTTTAAGCTTGGATACTTCATCAGTGATATCAGTGGGTGACGTGTCTCTAATGTTATCAAGTAATAGAGAAATTCTTTATATTTCGTCTTCAAGACTTTTGATTTTGTCCTTGGCATGTTTGTATTTACTGATGACCTTTTTTTGATCATCGAGTAAATCAGTGAAGGCATCGCCAAGTTCATCAAAAGAGAAGTCATCTAGAGTTTCGTTAGATACCTTGTTGGAGGTTGCCATTAGGCACACATTTGCTTTATCTTGAGGAGAGTCCTTTTCTTCCTCGGAGTCACTCGCTTCACTTTCATGCCAAATGCTTGTGTTGGCATATTTCTTTGATGAGGTCTTCTTGTATGGCTTTTCATAGCGGTTGCTTTTCTTCAAGAATGGACAGTCTTTTCGGACGTGTCCAGTCTTCTTGCAACCATAGCAGGTTGGCTCTTCTTCATCGTCTTCTTGTGGTTCCTTCTTTCTTCTATTGAAGCGAAGGAATTTCTTGAAGTTGCGAACCATGAGAGCTTGATCTTCGTCATCCGAGTTGTCGTCTTCGGTCTCATCGTGCTCAGCCCTTCGTCGATGAGCTTTGAGAGCGATCTCCTTAGTCTTCGGAGCAGGCTCTTCGAAGTCCTTGAGGTCAAGCTCGTGAGTCATGAGCTTACCCATCAAGGTCTCCATTGACATGGTTATGAGATCGTTCTCTTCTATGATGGCTGTCACCTTAGGGTTCCAAATTTTTGGTAGCCCCCTAAGCAGCTTGCGAATCTTCTCATGATTTGAATATTGCTTTCCAAGTGAAGACAAGGGGTTGATGATGTCGAGGAATCTTGTAAACATCTGTGTGATCGTCTTGTTTGGCTTCATCTTGAACGCCTCGTATTCTTGCGTAAGACGACTGATTTTTGATTCCTTGACTTGGGTGGTTCCTTCATGCGTCACTTCTAGAAGCTTCCATACTTCGTGGGATGTGGTGCATGTGGATACCCTGTTAAACTCATTCCTGTCTATAGCACAGAATAAAGCATTAATAGCTCTCGCGTCTAGACTTGCCTGTTTCTTCTCTTCGTCAGAATATTTGTCATGTGATTTCTCAATGAGATCACCGTTGACAACTATCCTGGCGGGCTTTTTGTAACCGTCAGTGACGATTGTCCACAGGTCGAAGTTTAGAGACTTGAGATAAAACTCATCCTTGTTTTCCAATACGTGTAGTTAGTTCCATCAAATAGGGGAGGCCTATGAGTGGACTGTCCTTTACCGTGATTGGAAATCAAGGATTGTGTGGTTGCCATGGATCAGCTCTAGGATGTAAATCCTTGTAAAGAGAACAGAGCTCTGATACCAATTGAAGAACAGGTGGCAACTCTAGAGGGGGGTGAATAGAGTTTATATAGAAAATAACCAATTAAAAATTAACTCTTTCACGAATTATAAATAATCAGAGTAAAATGCGGAAAGTAAATGAAGAGAAAGAAAGCATACGCAAACACAACGATTTTAACCTGGTTTCCCTCGTGGAGGACTAGTCCAGGCCTGAGAACTCTAGCTCAGGATTAAATCCACTATTTGTGAAATAGTAGTTTACAACCCGTGCCTTTTCTTCAGAAGAGCACGTCAACTTCTTACAGAGGATCGCAGTGGCGATTTGCTTGGAATTGTCCAAGCGACTTCTTCAACTCTTACACAAGAATCCTAACTGAGAGATGCTGAGCACTCGAGACTTAGGAGGCTTGTGGCTAGTAGATGGGAAGGGTATGGCTTATTTGAGCTATAAGAGAGAAGAGAAGAGAAGATTGGATGATTTGAATTGAGAAAATTCATGGCCTATTTATAGTGTTTTTGTAGGCAGAATTCGGCCAGAATTCGGGTAGGAAATTTCAAATATTTGGCCGTTGGACAACTAGCAACCAGCTAACCCTAAAATTAGGGATGCTAATTTCTAGGGGACAGAGTTCGGCCCGAACTCTATGTGGAGGCAGAGTTCGGCCCGAACTCTGTCTCCAGAGCACAGAATGGTTCTAAGTGGCCAGTGGGTATTTTTCTGGATGGTGGAGTTTGAGGATTATAGGGTAGGCTATAGGTCAAGTCTCAAGAGCTCAGCATGACACAGTTTACATCAATCTAGACTCAACAAAAGTGTAAAATACAGACTCAAATATAACTGAGAAGCTGAGACTGAGCTGTCGTCTGACTCGAGCTTAATGTAGACGTCGTGTGTCGTATTGAACTATTACAAATATTATTTAGTCAATGTTATCAATATTTGGTGCGGTCCAGCTTGTCCCCTCCCAGCGCAACCCAGCCTGGCGCCACCTAATGGCCTGCGCCCCTTGACCTTGGCGCCCCTTGCTCCCTTGTGTTCCAGCGCAACTTGGCACTCCTCGTGCTGGCGCAACCTGACCTTGGCTGCCCAGCGCAGTCTAGTCTTGGCACCTATTTGCATTATGTTTTATTTCATCTTCTTTTAGTGCATGGTATTTCCTGTTTATATCCTTACGCCTTTTTGACACGACATTGATATGAGCACAAGGTGAGCATAGCATGGTTGATGTATTGAATTCTGTGCGCAACTTGATAGTGACCCGTGGTGGTGCACTCCAGATAAGTGAATGGCATAGTTTATTGAGCGTCGTTGCGACGGCTCTATTGACATGATAATGTAATATTGACCTGGACACCGTGGGTGACTTGTGAATGTATTGATAAATGAACCAGTGTGTCTTGCATCATGTCTAGGACAGGGACCCCTGAGTACCACGGTCAGGGATACCTACTAGAATTAACTGAGACTAATAACTAGAATAATTCAGTAGTCATGAAGAGATGTTCCCCAGTTACAGGCGATTCCGTTATTCTGACCGCAAATGTTTGGACTTGTAGCCTGCCGACGAGTAGGGCACATTTCCAGCCCACTGTCATGTGGGGCACCCTCCATTGTCACTTTAATGATTGAACTCTATTATCACTCTAGTGTATTGTTCTCCCTCCATTATCACTTTAATGATTGAACTCTCTAAATTGTCACTATAAAGTTCGCCTGGATAACCTGGATAGCTGCAGGGCCTGTGACTACTTGGAGCATCTCATTGCATCTTGCTAGTAACTAGGATTATGATAACCCTAGTTAGTTAATGTAGAAAGCCGTAGGCAATGATTGGCCGTGATTGATTGGATGGAGTCTAGTCCAGTATAGTATTGTCTAGAAGTGATTGATTGCAAGATTGTACCAGAATGATTGAATGATTGTCACTCCAGATTGTTACTATAATGATTGTACTCTATTGTCACTCTAGCGTATTGTACTTTTCATTATCGCTTTTATCATTGTACTCTCTCATTTTCACCTTAATGATTGTCACCTTTAGCAACAAATGATCAGAGACTAAGTTCTGTTCAGGCGAAGGGTTACAATCTCGGTCCTTGTTTGGTTTAAGGATTGTAACCTGGCTTCCAGAATAGTACCTTCTTCTTCTCTTCATATATTGCCCAGTTATATTTTATTTAGCATGATTCTCCAGTTATCTTATGTCAATGATGCTTCATTTAATTATTTTCTCTGACTGGGATAAGTGCATTGGTAGTGCACAAACCCCAATCTGTATTACTTATTATTTTCCTACATGTTGAATGATAATGATTTGTTGGTTTTAGTCCTTAAGTGAAGCCTCCTTTGTGGCACTTGCTCTTTCTGGGGTCTGACCCAGCTGGTTTTGTATGGCCAGATACCGGAGCAGCACCAAAGGTTCTCCCTGCTTTCCAGCCCGATGGTGATCACCAGGCGTAACCAGGGCATCGAGTGGGTTTCTTTTTTTGTTCTCCCACTGTAATATTGTAAATTATTCTTTTGAGGCGTTTAGCCGACAAGCAAGTGTTAGCTCGATTGCAGCTTTTACTTATTGTCTGCCTATGGGCTGTAACATGATTGACAAACCCCGGGGGTTGATCATGTATGACTGCACTCTTGCTAGTCCTCATATTTTGTAACGACTAGCTTCATGATTATTCCGAATATGTAATGTATGGGATGCCTTACTATTGTGTATTTGGTGGTCTGACATCTTGTAACTATTATTAGTTGGTTAAGATTGAGACAATAGGCTATTTTATGACCTTAAGAGACTGATGGATTGTAGTGAACCCTCACATATCTAGACAGCCGTGACCGTATAGCGGCGTAGATTCTATTCCGTTATACGTAGCTGGCTATGTACGCCCCCGCTCTCTAGTATTCTGGTTGTGGGGCATTACAGTCCAGTGTTTTATCATCGAAGTAGCGAACCACACCAACAACCAGACAAGGACAATGGATGACACACTACTCCGGGACGAGACATTATTCTATGTCACGATTAGGTGCAAATACAGGATGCAGGTGCACAAGTTATAGATACCAAGTACTATATACATGATTAATACAAAAAAAATATGTATACCGGGAACAGGGAGTGACATCTCTATCCTCCTTAAAAAAATTGTCCTCCAAATTCCAATAAGGCTACTCGAGCTGATCACCAACATAATAATAATAATTATATACCAAGAAAATATAACAGACTCAATATCAAAACAAAACATGATACATGAACATATAATAGAAGAAACATAAATTCAAATAAGTGCACAAGCAATAAACGTAACCTAAAAGGAGAAGGATTGGACACGTAATGGATATCAACAAACTCAATACCAACGACTAAACCAAGAATAAGACTCTGACCAGAACGTACCCTCGTAGTCAGGACACGTGATAGATATCACGAATCACATGATATGAAAGTAGAAGAGTGAGACGAGAAAGTCACATTCACTCGTCGAATATATAACTCAAGGAAATATGATAAAGAATACTCAAGATAAACCCATAATATGATCGCCATCAGCCAACATCTGCTATAATACCCTAAACTCTACCATCCCTTGACCCTGCTGAACTCCCTATTGTTGTCTCCCCTGGCCATAATGTTGTGGCCTCTACTGAGCTGTCTGATACTGCACCTGTTGGTACATCTTAGACTGCACCAGTAATGGATACGGGCTAATGGCCCCACTGCTAGTGTTGGCCTTTGATACGGTGCTACCCCTGGAGTTGGCAACGTCAAAAACTGTTGTGCTGACCTTCTTGGCCTCTGCATATGCGTGCAAGTAGCTATACGATAGTTTGAACCTCCATACCTTAAGTACTGCCCATTCGCTGACTGACACACCTTCTGAGTATGTCCTCCCTTGCCACAATAAGTACAACTTACTGGTGCACCCTAGCGTTGCTGGTGCCTCGGCTACTGGTGCCAAGCTGATATCGTCACAACTGATATCACAGGCCCCTACGGTATGGTATCATGAATATGAATGCTAGGCACTGGTGCTGACATCCAGGGTATTGTTCCTCCCCCTCTCGTACTCTGTGCATGAGACCTCTTTTGGCCTCCAATCTTTGCTGACAACCTTTGGATAGTAAGCTCGTGTATCTGGGCTCCTATCAATACTGTATCAAATTTCTGGTAGTCATACCCATGTACTAGCTGCATAATCTCTAGGTTGAATCCTTGCTGGAACCTCATAGCGTTCTACGAGTCCGTTGCTAGCATTATTGTGGCAAATATACTCAATCTGTAGAACTTTGCCGCGTATCCATCTACTGTCCTTTCGGCCTGCTTAAGGTCGATAAACCTCTGCTGAAGCTCAAACTGGGCCACGACCCCAAAGTAGGTCCTGAACTTGGTCCTGAAGCTATCCCAAGTGATAATATGCCTCAAGCTAACTTTTACTAATGCCCACCAATCACGGGCAAGGTCCTATAGCTGCAACTGGACCTGATCTACATGCTCCTTAGCTGGAACCTTGGCCACGCCATGATGGCCTCGATATCATATAGCTAGGCACTGGTGCTGACATCCAGGGTATTGTTCCTCCCCCTCCCGTACTCTGTGCATGAGACCTCTTTTGGCCTCCAATCTTTGCTGACAACCTTTGGATAGTAAGCTCGTGTATCTGGGCTCCTATCAATACTGTATCAAATTTCTGGTAGTCATACCCATGTACCAGCTGCATAATCTCTAGGTTGAATCCTTGCTGGAACCTCATAGCGTTCTACGAGTCCGTTGCTAGCATTATTGTGGCAAATATACTCAATCTGTAGAAATTTGTCGCGTATCCATCTACTGTCCTTTCGGCCTGCTTAAGGTCGATAAACCTCTGCTGAAGCTCAAACTGGGCCACGACCCCAAAGTAGGTCCTGAACTTGGTCCTGAAGCTATCCCAAGTGATAATATGCCTCAAGCTAACTTTTACTAATGCCCACCAATCACGGGCAAGGTCCTATAGCTGCAACTAGACCTGATCTACATGCTCCTTAGCTGGAACCTTGGCCACGCCATGATGGCCTCGATATCATATAGCCACGTATCCGTTATGATAGCATCCTCGGTGCCATCAAAATACTTCGGATTAAGTCGACAAAATCAAACCGATGCACCCGAATCTATCTTCTCGTTCCTTTCTAGGGTTGTTTGCAAACCCTAGTTCAATAGGACATTCTATTCTTGGTGATGCACCTACCGATGCTATTGGACTGCTATCTGGTGCTGTCGGGTTGCCAAACCTGCTGATTTGCAATAGTATCGGTGTACCGAGTGCTACTAGTACTGTCGGCATCACTGGAGGTATAAGAACCTCTGGCATCTACTTCTTAGCTGGCTCATGCTCAATGACTGGTTCGATGTGAATCTGACTAGGTGGAGGTACTACCCCTTGTTGACATCCCGTAGAATCCTGCCCCCACTGGACCTCCAATAGCCAAGAATAAAGCACCCCTAGAGGAAAAGATACAATATATCAAAAGACATGACAGGAAGGAACGAGGATGGAAAACAACTTAATAATTAAGGGTGATGGAAGAAAGGACGAATCAGGATATCAAAGGAAACATGTTTTGATTGAGACTCCCATAATCGCAACGTCCCATAAGTCAGGAAAACAAACCTGTATAGGCCACCAATAAAACCTTGTCACGCCTCACTACCGAAATACTGAGATAGATATGGTCAGCTACCTCGTATAAGGTATAAAGACGTCATACGACGATCACGGCTGTGAAAAGACAAGTGGGTGCATGCTACAATTAAGTCTCCTATGGTCTCATAGAGCATCTATGTCTCGATCAATCAAAGACAAAAGGTAGTAAACAGCGAACATATATAAAATAAAGTAGTAAGGCATCTCCGATGCTTCATCAAAATGATTCATGAGACTAGTTATGCAAAATGATAAGCTAGTACAGTGCCAAGAGTATACAGTTGTTTCCAGGTACAGTTTGAATAATTACAATTATGTATATAAATTTACGGCTAACACGTGTCGGTGGCTAAATGCCCAAGTAGAAACAAAATAATATACGAGTGGTGAAGAAGAAACCCACACATGGTCCCCGATGCACATGCTTTTTGTGTGCACCAGAATGTTAGAGCGGAATCAGGCCCTAAATAGCAAGTACCGAGCACGAATGAATGAAACAAAAGTAACAATTAAGATAAGACCCGTGCCAAGGATTATAGGCTTATATGTCGCAACTTTGGTTCATAGCCTGTCATAGCATAATAGTCCAACCCAACAACCAAACAAGGACATGGGTTGGACCATATGTCATGGCAGTCCATGTTCCTCGGCTACTAACAGAAAAAAATAGATCATAAGTAATTCAGTTTATAAGCGGCCAATCAATCATATGACTTTCTATAGTTTGTCTGGGTTATCCCAACAATGCTTATATATAGAAATCCTCATATCGTATTGTATCCAAGCAGGACCAGTCTTACCAGATATAATACAAGCATGCACCGGTCCCTCATTAGGCTACCGCGCTAATAGGTAATAATAGTTCTAGCTCGATATTTAATAAACCAGATACTGTACTCCACTGGTGCAGATGATATACAGTATCCGTGGTGGCCAACTCGACACGACATGGCTGGTGCATGTAGGTGGCCGTCACGTACGATCTTGAGATTCCGTTCCCTTCCAATGCTTATACCATTTATAGTTACCTAGATTAGCCTTACATTTATCTGGAATCTCATACCGTGGTCACATGATCGTCCTCCTAGATGTTGTACCTTAATACATTTATCCTAAGTAAGAATCCACATTGGCTCATAGAGTCCCAAATATGGATCCATTCTTAGTGTAATGCAACAAGCAATCAATTATTCCTAACCACACTAAGGCTACTGATGTCACGCCCCGCTCCCGTAGGAGCGATCGTCCTCGCTAAGGCGTGATGTCGCACGAGCTTAGATTGCTCTCGTGCAAGGCGGGTTCTATAACGGCCGATTTCAACGACTGCGACGGGGTCGTCGCACAGAAGTCCCAAGCAGAAACATTGAACATGCAGCAGAAATTTAGAACAAACACAAGTTATTCAAAAAAGATCTTTATTGATATTGAACAATGAAATTACAATGGACGCAAGGCCATGATTACAAGTCTCTCGTGCTCACTTTTCTCTCATTTTACAAGTCACTCTGCTCTCTCTCATCTCTCGATTATAATGCTTAAGCTAGCAGAAGCTTCGGAAGGCGATGTCCATACATTATGCCCTATATAAGTCTTGAGTTCATGCAGCCGTACGCTTCGACTCACCAAGGAACTCCGTGCCTCGACGCATCCAAGCGAGCTCCGCGCCACGAGCTTCTACCTGTGCCTGCACATGGAAACTATGTGGGTGTCAGTACTCAACTGTACTGGTGGAGTGAGCTCCTCGCCCACGTATACAAAATCGACACGTTTATTTTACTTTGTGCAATACAAATCCCTTTATGATTGTCTTTCTAGTCTTGCCTTAGGATCGATTTTAGGACATAGGCTCTCGGCCTATTTAGTGTCATTAGACTGTTACCATGCTATCACACCGAGAACTTCTATATCCTTGCCTCTAAACCTTTCTCGTGCTAGCATCGTCAATGCACCGACTCATACTTGCCTTTCGTACTATAATCTGGGACATAACGACTCGGTCGTGCCATGAACTCGATTCGTGTTTCAATATCACTGAGGCAGTGCCTCCTCGCTTAGTCTTGCCTATACTCATGTTGTGACAACGCGGCCGCCTCATATTTCGAGGTCGTGTCCAGCAAACATCGAGGTCGTGCCTCACACCAACTTAACCTGACTTAACAAAACTTGCCCTACGGCCCTTCCAAACTTAATTCGAAACGTCTAACCCAACTTGTGGAACCGATGTTGAGAACTCAAGTACGACGCCGTATCTCGTGTCGAAGCACGTGTCTTTACGCATAGCCAAATCTTAGGCTTTATAATACCTTATGTGCATACCGTGTACGTATTCCATAACTCAATCATCCATCGTGCTTACACTTCCTTTATTACGACCGACACCGTGCATGCAGATTCGCCGCTTAGCATGCCACTCATCTATATGAAAGGCCACTGGCATGACAAGCCATCGCGGACATAGCTCGGGTAGGCGGCGGGTCCTTCGATGCAAGGTAGCTAGCCCCATGGAAAGCCTCCGACTACCCACGCAATACGTGCGCTGCTATAACGTCTACCTCCTAGGACGACTGGGCCCGGTGCCTCGGCTATAACCAGTCTATGCAGAAATCCTTGTTGACAAGTTGTCCAATGACCACGCACCTACGAGACATCTAGACTTACGTAAATGCATGGCCTAATTTGTTGGTACGACTGGAACTATACTTAGCAACACGTGCTCTGAATCACACTTGGCATAACGTGCCTCGGGACCGTGAGACTCCCAACCGAGGGACCGCCTCATACTTCTTAACGTGTATAGGAACGCGAGACTCCCAACCGAGGGACCGCCTCAAACTTCTTAACGTGGATAGAAACATGAGACTCCCAACCGAGGGACCACCTCAAACTTCTTAACGTGTATAGGAACGCAAGACTCCCAACCGAGGGACCGCCTCGAACTTCTTAACGTGTATAGGAACGCGAGACTCCCAACCGAGGGACCGCCTCGAACTTCTTAACGTGTATAGGAATACGAGACTCCCAACCGAGGGACCGCCTCGAACTTCTTAACGTGCATAGGAACGTCTCATACTCCAATGTATTCCATGCGACACTATCGTCCAAGTCACACTCTATGTGATGAGCCTTAAGACCGTAGAAACGAATGGCTATTTGCAGCCGTAGAACCGTGGGACCAAGCATGCGCTCAACTTGAACAACCAAGGTCTTTGGGTACCTAAACTCATGCCATAAGCCGTGCGATACAACTTAGCTTGTGGGACGATCAAGGCTACGCCGAGCCTTGCATTCGAGAAAACGTGCATGCTTTATCGAGCATCTACGCGGGCGACGCCTATGACTTAGGCTAACTCATAGTTTGTGACGAATACCAACTTTCCTTCTCCCAAGCCACGGAACGAAGGACCGAGTGTCATTTTCAAAGCACGCTGAGCCGACTTCTAAGCAGACCGTAGGACCTTTTTCCATGTTCTAACACATTTCCACTCGTCGGGATTATTCCCTTAGCTATGTGGATTCATCTCTTTTATTAGCAAGCCTATTGTGCAAGTTGAAAACGTGCGATTTATTAAGTGAAGGCTAAGATGAGGCAAGTTCATCGAAACTACCCCACCTGAGCGAGATGTCGTCTTGACCGAGCGATGTCTTCGAGCAGCCGTTGCAAGGCTAAGTCCGAACGCCGTCGGCGTTTCGATTCCTCCGATTGACTGAGCGGGACGGGCACTACAACTGACCAACTACCATGTCTGTGCAATAACCCATGAACTTATACATATACTTAGATCAAGAATGTATCAAGAGCATATAGCACCTCAATGCATATGTAGCACCTTAGTGCACAGGCAAGGTAGCACCTTAGGGGGCGTTTGGTATGCGGAATACTATATAACCGGGAATTCTATATTCCAAAAAATCAAATTTCAAGTAATTAAATTCCTTAGAAAATTACATTCTCATGTTTGGTGACTATATAAATATTCCCGAGAAAAAATAAAAATGAAAAAAAAACTAAAAATGAAAAGAAAAAAAAACCCTAAAACGATAAAACAAAAAAAAAAACAAAAAACGAAAAAACGAAAAAAAAAACCCAACTAAAATACAAAAAAAAGGACAAAAAGGCCAAAAAAGACCAAAACAACAAAAATGAAAAAAACCAAAAAAACAACAAAAAACGAAAAAAAAAAGCAACAAAAAAGACCAAAAACAACAAAAGCGACAAAAATGTATCAAAAATAACAGAAAACAATAAAAACGATAAAAAGGACCAAAAAAATAAAAACGATAAAAAAAGACGACCAAAAATGACAAAAATCGACAAAAAATACAAAAAAAGACAAAAGGGGACAAAAAGGACAAAATAATTTTTTTTTAACTAAAAAAGATAAAAAGACAACTACAAAAACGACAAAAAAGACAAAAACACAAAAAACGACAAAAAAACAACAAAAAATAACAAAAAAAGAGAAAGTAGGGTCTTGTCATTTTTTTGCATAAAAATATTTTTTTAAGCTTATAATGTACATAAAAAATTGTTAACCGGACGAGAGACGAACAAGAGAAAATTCTGCCCCGAAAGTGTCAACAGGACGGGTACGGGGAGGGCATTGTTTAACCGGGACAGTGATAGGGGTAAAAAATTGAACCCGACGGACAAAAGGGAAGGGGATGGAGATTCAAACACTACTCGAAAATGGGGATGGGGGATACGGTCCCCGACCCCTACCCGTCCCGTTACCATCCCTACAAAAAAGAAACAAAAAACGACAAAAGCCGATAAAAAAGGGCAAAAAAGAGACGAAAAAAAAACAAAATGATAAAAAATGACAAAAAGCAACAAAAGTCGACAAAAACTACTAAAAACGACAAAAAAGATAAAAGACAACAAAAAATGACAAAAATCGGTAAAAACGACAAAAATGACAAAAAGAGACGAAAAACGACAAAACAACAAAAAAGACAAAAAGCAACAAAAACGACAAAAAAAGATAAAAAACCTACTAAAACGACAAAAAGACCAAACCGACAAAAATGACAAAAACCTACTAAAAACGACAAAAAAAACGACAAAAGACAACAACAAACGACAAAACCGGTAAAAAGAAACGACAAAAAGTGACAAAAAGAGACGAAAAACGACAAAAACAACAAAAAAAAACGACAAAAATGACAAAAAAATGGCAAAAAACTACTAAAAAGGACAAAAAATTACAAAAACCGGTAAAAAACGACAAAAAGACAAGAGACGAAAAACGACAAAAAATAACAAAAACGACAAAAATGACAAAAAATAAAAAAAAGGACAAAAAAGGACAAAAAAACTAAAAACCGGTAAAAAGCGACAAAAAACGACAAAAAACACAAAAAAGAAAAAAAAAGGACAAAAAGAGACAAAACGATAAAAATGACAAAAAGAAAAAAAAGGCAAAGAATTGACAAAAAAACTACTAAAAACAAAAAAAAGGACTAAAACGACAAAAAAAGTGACAAAAAGAAAAAAAAACGATAAAAAAAGGGACAAATTAACAAAAAGGATAAAAAATGACAAAAAGACTAAAAAATGACAAAAAGCAAAAAAGTTAACAAAAATTGATTAAAAAAGGACAAAAATGACCAAAAAGCGACAAAAAAAGATAAAAAAAACAAAAAATGACAAAAAGGGTAAAAAATGATCAAAAAAGTAGAACAAAGTTTTTTTTTTTTGGTCCAGGCAAAAGAAAAATACCCACATATTCTTAAGGGATAGGATTCCCATGTTTTATGGGTAAACTATTTATCTGGGTATTTCTAATTTTCGTGAATATATTTTCTATAGCCCAAACAAACATGGTAATTGATTCCCACCCTAAATTTTTTCGGGAATAAAAAAAATACCACGTATCAAACGCCCCCTTTGTGCATAATCAGGAAGTATCAGCACAAATACAAGTAGTCAAGTTAGGATACATGGTAAATCAGTCAGTCAAGTGAAATCTCATCCTCACCTCGTAGCATGTATATCAGGTCAGGTATACAGTCAATATCTCTAATACTATAGCATGTCACCTGCCCTTGTGAGCCTACAGTTCTAACATCAAGTACCTCGAGCAATAATTATCATTTAAGAATGGAAGCCATCTAGGCTCCTAAGACAAATCTCACTTACAATAACATAAGGTTAAACTAAAGAATTAAAAAGTCAAAGAAAGTAACAAAATTGGTCAAAACAAACAAGGATAGTCTTTCTACGCATAAAACATGGTCTCTACGCAAATCTGCACAAAATGGTGGCTCATGCGCAATTATGCGCACAAATGAGGGTCTCTGCGCAATGCTACGCATAAATGGGACTTCTGCACAATTATGCACATAGATGAGGGTTTCTGGACAACATTGCGCACAAAACAGGCCTTAAGTGCAAAAGTGCGCCCAGAAAAAAAAACATGGAAAAGTTTAAAACTTGCTTTAACCATAAAATCTTCATTTTAAGTAGAAATTCGACGTTTCAAAAGTCAAAATGTTATGAAATTAAATTCTCTAGAACATGTTAGAATTATTTTTTAGAAATACTAAGGTTTGAGAGAGCACTCCTACGAATTTTCATAAAACCCTACTTTTGAAATTTAGATCTACTTCAAACCATCCATCAAAACCGAAAATACCAAATACTAAAGATGTAGAGAATGTAAAGGTACATATTATAGACTAAAAATATATAAGGAAACATCAAGAAGCAAAAGAAGCAAGAAATTATATTTTCTTCAGTTGTGTAAGATGTACTTGCCTAGGGTTGGTTGAGGAAAAAATAAGTGAGAGTGAATGAGGGAGGAGAGAGAGGAAGATAATATTTATAAAGAGGGTGGAAGGGTGGTTCCACTAAACCCTAACCCTAACATATCTTATGTAGTGCCCTGGTCCGTGAAGGCACTAAATGAATAGAGAAATCGGTGCTGGCTCGAGGGGAAGCCTTCACGAAGATGATTAATCTGGGTGAGTGAACAAGGACTTCATTTTCTGATTCTTTCACGCCTAATAAGAAAATGTGTTTTAAATGAAAGCTTATTGTTAATAACAAGTCCATAATCATTGAGAATACTAATATAATGACCCAATATGCTTTAATAGAGAATTTGCATGTTGTGTAATGAACGAACACATGCTATGCTAAACAAAAAAAAGAAATGATAGCAAGCTATTGTTCTAATGTTGCCTTAATTTAAAAAACCTTGTCGTGCTTAATAAGAAGAGACATAATGAATGTTTACATGTTCCAAATTCGTATACTATCAACGGTAGATTGATATGCTTAATCTGTGCAGAACCGTTATTATGTTAAAAAGATGAATGATTACATGTCCCTTAAAGTATGCTCTGAATATTAAAAATGTACATACGGACTTGTACATGTTGCAATGGGGAAAAAATGAATGTGTTATGTAGGAGCTAATAAAGAGAGAAGGCAGAGTCATAGCTCTGTTGTTAGAAGAAATAGAGAAAAGATAGAATGCTTGCTTATCGATAACATGTCACCTTAAAGAGTTTATCTGATAGATGTTGCATTCATGCATATGTATTGGTCTCGGACAACTTGTGCACAAGGTATTTTGATCTCTCAATGGTTTTTGGGGCACTGGGAACCGCTCGGCCTAGGAGAGATTGTTTAGACACCCTGAGATAAAATAGATGTCGCATACATGGGGTGTTGTTATCTTTGTCTATTAGCGACAAGCTGAACCAAAAAGAGTTACAACGACTAATCATGGGGAATGACCCATGGACCGTCATGTAGATAGGATGTCGGTTAGTAAAGAATTGAACCCTGAGCCGCAGCTACTAGTACGTGTGTGTAACTGAGAGTCACAGCTGCTGGTATGCGCATGTATTGGTGCAGAGCTGAGCCTTAAGTCACAGCGGCTAATCCGGTGGTGCATACATACGTAAAGTTTGGTTACGAGCTACACTACAGAGACGAACATGGAACATATATATATATATATATATATATATATATATATATATATATATATATATATATATATATTTATATATATATATATATATATATATATATATATTATGTTGATGCTAATCACTGGCTTGTGCAGGGATGGATCATCGGTTTTAGGTAAGAATCATTGAATGGTGATGTTCGTCTATGTTTAGTATTGCCATCTTAGTCTGCTTACATGAATAGTTTGGTTCATATGAAATGCTCATATGAATAAATCTGAAATGCTATTGTCCCGATAACAGAAAAAGAAATATTTTGCCTAGAATGTTGTTATTTGTTTAAAGAAGATAATGCCATATGTTAAGCTACAGCTAAAGACCCTGAGATTTGAATATGACTCATAAAATATATTGCGCTTGTCAATATAAATGAACTGATAATCTGCATTAAAATGACCCGATCATGGATTTGAATGAAATAAGGAATATGAAATGTGGTTTTCGAAATGGTTTTCAAAAGATATAATCTGAATATGTACTGCATGAAATGAACATAGGCAAAAGTAGCAAGATCATCTTATAAGAAATATTTTATCACTAAATTACTTAGTGATCATTTCAGACGATGAAGCCTTTGTTCTATCACCAGTACATTAGTGTACTGATCCACCACCGATTTGTATGTAGGTGCAAGATACATCGAGATGGAAAGTTTGAAGCGATAACCAAAGCCTCATCCTTAGGAGCTAAAAATCAGAAGAAGAATATGCAAAAAAAGATAACTTTCTATATAAAAGAATATAATGTATAAAACGAGATTATTGTTATCTGTATAGTTCATGAGAGATTGTAAGCCAAGTATGGCATGTATTAGAGAGACAATGAGAGATTTGTTCAAAAATATCAATAAAAAGAATTTGTTTTCTGTATCATTATCTTCACTTTGGTTTTTTTACAATATTATCTGCTACTTCAATTTCTGCTTGTTTGTTCTGTTGTATTATTGTTAATATTTGTCTATATTGTTATTGTACAGGTCTTGGCCATGTGCAAGCGCAACTTAGTCTTGTACGACATTACGCTCAAGCGAGGACGATAGGTTCTGCAGAGATCAAAGCGAGGACGAAAGGACTCTGCGGGATTGGGACGTAACATCTTAGTCCAAGTCTACATGCTATGCCACATATTACAAATAATTAAAATAGTCCAAATCACAACTCGGACCAGTATTTTATCATCGAACATAATATTGTAGGACCGTTGAGCACCTCTAGAGGGGGGAGTAAATAGAGTGAGTGTGAGTGCAGCGGAAAATAATCACCAATTAAAAATTAAAAGCAGATAACTATGGCAGTGAATAAAGAGACAGTAAATAAATATAGCAAAAGATCAGAGAATTAAACTCAGTGAACACCGCGATATATACTAGTTTTCCTCTTGGAGGACTAATCCAGTCACAGGTACTCTTGCATGCTGTTAATCCACTATTCACAAGCTAATTGAGAGCTTACAGTCTCGTTACAACACCGTGCTTGGTGACAAGTGCACGACCGACTTCACAACACCATGCTTGGTGACAAGCGCACGACCAGCTCCTAGAACAGAGATGATTTCTGAACTTGAACGACCTCTTTACAACTCTGAGAACCAAAGAACTCTAAATCGAATCGATATTACTGGCTTTGGCTTAGAGATGCATAGGTGGAGTATGAAAGCTTTTTAGAACACTGAAAAAATACTTTAGGAATAGATAAAGAGAAGAAATGATGAGTGATTTGAAAAGGAAATTTCTCTTCTATTTATAGGTGTTTTTGAGAAACGAACTCGGGCAGAGTTCGGATGCTAGGATTTCGCATACGAACGTTGGATGCAGATTTGGTGGGAACTGAATTTCAAATAAACTAGACCGAGCTCGGGCCGAACTCGGTCAGAGTTCTGTCAGAGTTCTACTTGGTCAGAACATCAAGGAATGAACCAAATTTGCATAGGTTTTGGGCTTTTTGGAGTTGTGGACTTTTGGGATAAGTAGGTAGGCTTATTTTTGTTTGTGGACTATGAATAACCTAAGCCAGTAATACTCAGTCGATTTTACAATTTGTATTCTAGACTCAATAAAGGATAAAATACATAATAAACTGTAAAATGACTCAGACTGTTTCCAATGCATAAAAGCTTCGGGATGATGATTTACATGCTTACGGATGTTGTAGTATGCTCTTTGATATTGATTTCACTTGACCTGAAATGTTAGCAGCAGTTTGTATATTTTGTGTATTGACTTAAATCGTTTGTTGATTTATCAAAATCGGGTGTGACCATTAGGAAATGGGCCAACAATCTCCCCTATTTTGATAATTGACAAACTTTAGTCTATACCAAAATATATCTAATAACTTAAAAAAAAGAATGATTTGGTATTGCTCTTTCTCTCCTTTGTCATGATCAAAATATTATGGCTTCCACGTAATGTGTGAAGCCAACAATGTTCACCAGAAGACAAAGAAAAGATAGAGGAATATCCATATATAACAAATCATATGAAAAAGTAAACTAGAAGAAGTAGTAAAATAACTAAAATCTGATAGCAGAATGAAACTAAAATGTAACTAACATAACAAGCATAACTCAACAGTTTACGACTATCAAACAGAGTCTAAAAAGTCTAACTCATAAATTTAGACTAGTACATCATCACACAAAAGAAATAAAAGCTACGTCGATCATCATCTATCATCGTCAACAAAAAACACCAACTGAAGTCCCACATCACAGCGGTGTATCATCACATCCAAGAGCATCCGGTGGAAAGTAAGCTGTAGTAGGATCGAAATGAGTAAAGGTAGCCTCATCATCGAACCTCGGACCAATGAATCTGGGGTAATGGATCATCGGAACAGGATGAGTGAGATCATGAGATAGACTCCAGTGTATATCAGCAATGCTGTTCCACAACACCTGTGCCTGGGTGATGTGGCGGAACTCAGAGTCAATGTAACTCTGATGACGTTGAGCTGAGAGGGCAACAAAGTCATCAAAGCGCTGATAAAAGCCTGGGTTAAAGCCATGAGTAGGGGCTGGAGCAGCTGGAGTAGGAGCCTGAGGGTCATCATCATGTACTGGAGCAGCAGGTTCCGCACCGGGTGGAGGAGGAGGGTTGGAATACAACCTAGCTCTACTAAGCTCAGTAGCAGAAGAAGAAAAAAGGACAGATTTGAAGATCAATTTCAAATCTCCTGAAGATAGATGCTAGGTGCATTGGGTATTGTCATTACCACATTTAGATTAAGGGTATTTTGGTCATTTGTGAATTTTTGAATTTATTTAATTAGTAATTGTGATTTTGACTTTGACTAGTTGAGACTTTGTCGACTAACCTAGGTATTAACCCTAACTATGGTGACTAGGTTAGCATGGTGAGACCCTAGTCTAACTTAAGTCAATCTAGGTTAGTCATTTAGAAATCAAGGTTTGAATAGGAGGACTAGTGATTTGGTGCATGACTTATGACTTAGAATTAATTTCATGACTTATGTAACATAGCCCATAGGCCCATGACTTGAGCCAAACCCAAACCAAGCCCACCCATGGCCAGCCACACCTAGGGTTTACCACCTATTTAATGCCTCTTCTGTAGTGCCCTGCCCCTACATCGTGCCCCGTACTCTGTCCACGGGGTACGCGAGAAAGGAACACTGTTGCTATCGATTCGGTCGGGACCGATAGGTCGGGATCGACCGAGTCGATCGAACGGGAACGATTGAATTAAGATCCATTTCTCGTTATGGAATGTCTTCTTTGGAACCAAGTCCCATATTCAGCGGGCTGCGCCTCGAGGATTGACTCTGCGGCTGAGTCGGGAGAGACCTCCCGTTGCTCTGCTTTTCACGCCGCTTGCATTGGTTTTGACTTTGTTTCCTGAATGCGCTTTCGTGAATGTTTTCGATGGTTCTCATGGCTTGCATTTCGAACTCGCATTTCCTATCGAACTCCTTGAATAATGTAGTGTTCTAATCGGTTGCTTGTGCGATTTCAGGTAATCGCGTAGGCGACGTCTAGCGCGACCAACAAGTTCTCCCATCGAAGTAAACTCAAGGTGAGTGGCTGACCCTTCTCTACTCGACCCCCTTCTTAGGCAAAATCGATAGTGTTGTTGCGAATGAAAAGATAAATGCAAGTGCACGAATACGAATGAATGAACAAGTTTTCGAAGAAAAGGTAGGCTATGTCTTAACAACTAAAAACATGTCTTTGCACGGTCATGGACAACTTGTCAACAAGATGAGCGTTTCCCCGCACGGCAACCCGAGGCCACGAGACCGTTGCGGGCACAAAGGGAAATAAATAATTAGCTGTGCTGGACACGGGTTAGGCGAGGACTTGCAGCGGGGATCGCTACTCACGCTGAAAGGACCCCGTCTAACAAAAGCTAGAGGAGTCCACGATGGCTCTGGGAGCCAGTGACCAACACACGAAATATTGCACTTGGTATGGAAATGATAACAATTGACAGGGAAGAACATGGTAAGTTTCATAAGGCGCGGCGCGGGCCGCCGTCGGTAAGTTTCAACGTAAATTTTATTATGCTTGTCATATACTTGTTTGAAATTCATTAGGATGGTTAGAAACATTCATACTCTGAGTCATATAAACTCTTCAACCAAATGAGAGCTTGGAACTTAAATAGCCACGCACCAGTACAAAGTGTAATGTACTGATCCTCGCTCTCCACGCAGGTACCCCGAACTACGAAGGGCGTGCCACTTGAAAGCTCAAGACGAAGTGAACCCTTTCGAAGCCTCGTCCGCGTGTAAAGGCTTGTTACTGGATTCCTTTTGAAGAAGACCCGTACTCAATCCAAAAGAAGATGATGACTCGACTCGCCTCGATAGCAGGTAGAAATGTGTAATGATTTTGCTTATAAAAAGGAATATAATGTATGGAACGACTATCTCATCGGCGTTCATTTTGTAAGTCGAGTCATGTTGTAGCCCGCGCGGCAATGATTGTAAAGGGAGTCTATGCAAAGTTTTATTATCATCAATGAAAAAGTCTATTTCTATTTCAAATGTGTCATTCAATTTTTCTGCGTACTCTAACTTGATGTTGTGTTTCGGATAACCTTATGAGTATGCCTTATGCGATCGCAACTTAGGTTCGTACGGCATCACGCCCGGGGGACGACTATCGATTCTACGGAATTGGAGCGTGACATAATGGTATCAGGGCACGGCTTTACATCCTTTGGCCTCGCGTCTAGAGTTCCAAACCTTTGACCTCGCATCGATGAGATAAGTTGTTCCATACAATGAGTCCGTAATAGTTTGTGACTGATGCGTTTGCCTTCGTATCGCAGAAGTGACGAAACCTACGGCCGAGCAAGAACAGAGTACCTCAAGCGGCTCTAGTAGTTCGCATCGTCCGCAGGCCGGACCTTCTAACGATACAATCGAAAGGATGCTGTGCATGATAGAGGCGCAGCAAAACCAGTCCGAGAATCGACATCAGCAGGTAGAGGAACAACAGGCCCAGTTCGAAGCTCGCTTCGAAGCTTACTTTGATGCACATGCCAAACTTCAGCAAAAGCAGCTAGATACGCTGCAGCAGATCGTCCAGACAAAGGCGGCCAACGGAAATTCTACGACTACGCCTACCGTCACCGTGCCGGCGATCCAACCCATTGATGTCGATACGGAGGATCCGAGCGTCAAACAGCGGCACCGAAAAAGTATAACTTTGAAGTGTCAAAATTCAAGAAGGCGTGCCGTACTTCCTTCAGCGGCACCGAGGGTCCCTCCATGGCGATCGACTGGTTGGAAGAGCTGGAAGATCACTTCGAGCTGCTCGGCATTGAAGAATCCAAGCAAGTCGCCTGTGCACAACTTCAACTACGGTTGAACGCGCACGACTGGTGGGCCGTACGTAAGCGAGCGATCCGACCGGACAATAACACCGCACCGATCTCTTGGGCCACGTTCCGCAAAGCTTTCAAAGTCCAGTACCTTCCGTTGGCCGTTCGTCAAGCGAAGGAGAATGAATTCATGCAGTTGAAGCAAGAGAACAGGACGGTGGAACAGTACGCCGCAGAATTCAACAAGTTATCTAAGTTTGCTGGCCAGTTTCTACCTACTGAAGAGTGCCGTGTGCGACGGTTCGAAGTGGGTCTGCGACACTCTATCCGTGCGCATGTCGGCGTCCCGGAGTACAAGACCGTGGGCGAGGCTTTGAATCACGCCCTCCGCCTTGAGAACCTGCATCCTTTCGGTGCTGACGACGTTGTGCGCCACTCCAATCACAAACGTCCTAGCCATACCGGTGGCAACAACGACACGTCAAAGCGTCCAAATAACGGCGGCTACAGGGGTGAGAAAGCGATACTTAAGTGCACCAATTGCGGGCAACTTGGACACCTTGAACGTCACTGCTTTTACCACAAAGTTGAATGTTACGCTTGCGGACAAAGGGGCCACTTCGTTCGAGATTGCACGAACCCCAGACTAACTCGCAACATACCACCATAACAGTACCGCCAAGAGAATCGAGGGCAGGTACCCCGACCTCCTCCGCCCACTCGACCTGCACCACAAAATGGCCAAGATTGTCGCCCCAACACTCAGGGCCGCGTCTACGCCATGACTCGAGACAAAGCACTGGCATCAGATACAGTAGTGTCAGGTATACTAAAATTCAATAATGTGCCTGCTCGTGTGTTATTTGATTCAGGCACTTCACATAGTTTTATATCGGCGGACTTTGCCGCCGAGCACAAATTTCCTGTAATATTATTAGATCTCGACCTTAGCGTAAGCACACCTTCGGGCACACCAATTCTCACAAACTTAGCTTGCGCCGACGGGATTATCTGTATCGACGGTCAAAAGATCGGTCTGGATGTGATAGTTCTAGATATAAAAGACTTTGACATCATTCTGGGAATGGATTGGCTCGGGCCGTGCAACGCAACCATAGACTGCGCTGAAAAGAGGGTCACATTCCGCATGCCTAGAGTGCCTAAATTTTGCTACTCGTGTGGTGAGGCGTCGCCGACCTGCATGGTGATCTTCGCGATATCTGCTCGACGGATGCTGCATTCCGGGTGCGAAGGCTATCTAGCTTCCGTTCGAGACATGCGACAGGATGGTCCAAACGCGGGTCAGACCGATGTTGTGGCAGAATTCCCAGACGTGTTCTCGGATGAGCTACCCGACATGCCACCCGATCGAAAAATAGAGTTCACCATCGACACATTCCCCGACACCCGGCCGATCTCGAAAGCTCCGTACATAATGGCCCCTGCAGAATTGAAAGAATTGAAAGCACAACTTCAGAAATTGCTCGACAGAGGGTTTATCTGTCCGAGTGTCTCGCCGTGGGGTGCGCCCGTGCTGTTCGTGAAGAAGAAGGATGGATTGATGCGACTCTGCATCGACTATCGGGAATTGAATAAAGCCACCGTTCGAAACAAATACCCCCTGCCCCGCATCGACGATTTGCTCGACCAGCTCCAAGGTGCAACGGTGTTTTTGAAGATTGATCTACGATCGGGTTACCACCAACTCAAAGTCAAGCCAGATGATGTGCCGAAGTTTGCCTTCCGTACTCGTTACGGCCACTACGAGTTCTTGGTAATGCCGTTCGGTCTAACAAATGCCCCTGCCGTCTTCATGGACCTAATAAATCGGGTGTTCCGTTCGTTCGTTGACAAGTTCGTAGTAGTCTTCATCGACGACATCCTTGTCTACTCGAAGGATCGAGCGCAACATGCAGATCATCTGCGGACGGTACTCCAAACCCTTCGAGAGAATCAGTTGTACGCGAAGATGAGCAAGTGCGAGTTCTGGCTGGACAGCGTCTCATTCCTTGGGCACATCATCTCCGCCGCGGGCATCGCAGTCGATCCGAAGAAAGTCGAGGCAGTTGCTGATTGGAAATGGCCCGCATCAGTTAGCAAAATTCGAAGCTTCCTAGGCTTGGCGGGATACTACTGACGCTTCGTGAAGGACTTCGCAAAGATCGCATCGCCGTTGACTCGCCTCACCCAGAAAGGAGTCGCATTCCAGTGGTCAAACGACTGTGAAGCTTCCTTCTAGGAGCTCAAACAACGGCGCGTTTTGGCCCCGATACTTGCTCTTCCTGAAGGGACGGAGGGATTTCAAATCTTCAACGATGCTTCTGGCTAGGGCTTGGGGTGTGTGCTCATGCAGCGGGATAAGGTGATATCTTTTGCTTCCCGGCAGTTGAAGCCGCACGAGAAGAACTACCCCACGCATGACCTAGAATTGGCGGCGATTGTGTTTACGTTGAAGCTGTGGCGTCACTATCTCTATGGCGTGGCGTGCAGGATTAATACGGACCACAAAAGCCTCAAGTATCTCTTCACCCAGAAAAAACTGAATTTGCGGCAGAGGCGATGGCTCGAACTAATCAAAGACTATGACTTATCGATCGACTACACGCCGGGCAAGGGAAATATGGTAGCGGATGTGCTGAGCCGAAAGTACTTAGCTTTGTTATGCATCAACGATCGACTGCTGTATGACTTGGAAGGAATGGGCATTGAACTTCGAGTTCGTTTCAGAGACGTGAAACTAGCGCAACTGCGGGTGGAACCGAGCCTACTGGAGAGGATCAAGTCTGCACAGAAGGACGACCCCTACCTGGAGAAGATGCGGAATCTGATATCGACAGGAAAAGCGTCTGACTTTGCAGAGGACGAGTCGGTAGTATTGTGCGTGAAGGGACGGCTATGTGTACCGGACGACGTAGAACTTAGAAAGGAGATAATGACGGAGGCGCACTATACAAAATATTCCTTGCATCCTGGCAGCACCAAGATGTATAAGGACCTCCACGTTGTCTTTTGGTGGCACGGCATGAAGAGGGACGTAGCACTCTTTGTGTCAAAATATATGGCCTGTCAGCAAGTCAAAGCCGAGCACCAGCGACCGGGCGGGGAGATGCAGAACCTCGCCATTCCAGAGTGGAAGTAGGATCACATCACTATGGACTTCGTTATTAGCTTGCCGAGGACACCGCAGGGAAACGACGTCGTCTGGGTCATCGTCGATCGACTAACCAAGTCAGCGCACTTCATCGCCATCAAAGTTACTTGGAGCGTCGACCGCCTTGCTCAGATATACCTTGATGAAATAGTTCGGCTGTACGGGGTCCCAGTTTCTATCGTCTCTGATCGGGATAGACGGTTCGTAGCGCGCTTCTGGAGTAGTCTTCATTCAGCACTGGGGACCAAGTTGAAGTTCAGCTCAGCTTATCATCCTCAGACTGACGGCCAAACAGAGTGGGTGAACCAAATTTTCGAAGACATGTTACGACTCTGTGCGATCGACTTGAAGTCAAGTTGGGACATCCATCTACCGCTGGCCGAGTTTACATACAACAACAGCTATCAGTCCAGCATCCAAATGGCGCCGTATGAAGCTTTGTACGGCCGAAAGTGTAGATCACCTATTTGCTGCGATGAAGTCGGGGAACGGCAGATACTTGGTCCGGAGCTGGTGGAGCAGACTGTGCAAAAGGTCAAGTTGATACGAGAAAGATTAAAGATAGCACAAAGCCAACAGAAAAGCTATACCGACACGCACCGACGCCCCCTCGAGTTCTCGGAAGGCGACCATGTATTCCTGAAGGTGATGCCTATGCGTGGAGTTTCCCGGTTCGGTGCGAAAGGAAAGTTGAGCCCAAGATTTGTTGGCCCATTCAAAATATTAAAGCGAGTCGCCCCGGTAGCTTACCAACTCGCCTTGCCGCCTGCATTGTCAGAGGTATATGACGTCTTCCACGTCTTGCAATTGCGAAAGTACATGCACGATCCGGGGCATGTAGTAGAGTTGGGTAAGCTGGATCTGAAGGCGGACTTATTAAATGTCGAAGAGCCGGTACAAATCTTGGAGCGCAAGGATAAACTTCTTCGCAACCGTGCTATTCCTCTAGTCCGCGTCCTCTGGAGAAACCATTCGGTCGAGGAGTCGACGTGGGAGCTTGAGTCTGAAATAAAGGAGAAGTTCCCTTCATTGTTCTCGTAGAGGTAGGTTCTATTCTTAAGTTTCGAGGATGAAACTTTTTCTTAGTTGGTTATGGTGTAGTGCCCCGCCCCTACATCGTGCCCCATACTCTGTCCACGGGGTGCGCGAGAAAGGAACACTGTTGCTATCGATTCGGTCGGGATTGACCGAGTCGATCGAACGGGAACGGTTGAATTAAGATCCATTCCTCGTTATGGAATATCTTCTTCGAAACCAAGTCCCATATTCAGCGGGCTGCGCCTCGAGGATTGACTCTGCGGCTGAGTCAGGAGAGACCTCCCGTTGCTCTGCTTTTCACGCCGCTTGCATTGGTTTTGACTTTGTTTTCTGAATGCGCTTTCGTGAATGTTTTCGATGGTTTTCATGGCTTGCATTTCGAACTCGCATTTCCTATCGAACTCCTTGAATAATGCAGTGTTCTAATCGGTTGCTTGTGCGATTTCAGGTAATCGCGTAGGCGACGTCTAGCGCGACCAACAAGTTCTCTCGCCGAATTAAACTCAAGGTGAGTGGCTGACCCTTCTCTACTCGACCCCCTTCTTAGGCAAAATCGATAGTGTTGTTGCGAATGAAAAGATAAATGCAAGTGCACGAACACGAATGAATGAACAAGTTTTCAAAAAAAAGGTAGGCTATGTCTTAACAACTAAAAACATGTCTTTGCACGGTCATGGACAACTTGTCGACAAGGTGAGCATTTCCCCGTACGGCAACCCGAGGCCACGGGACCGTTGCGGGCACAAAGGGAAACAAATAATTGGCTGTGCTGGGCACGGGTTAGGCGAGGACTTGCAGCGGGGCTCGCTACTCACGCTGAAAGGCCCCGTCTAACAAAAGCTAGAGGAGTCCACGATGGCTCTGGGAGCCAGTGACCAACACACGAAATATTGCACTTGGTATGGAAATGATAACAATTGACAGGGAAGAACATGGTAAGTTTCATAAGGCGCGGCGCGGGCCGCCGTCAGTAAGTTTCAACATAAATTTTATTATGCTTGTCATATGCTTGTTTAAAATTCATTCGGATGGTTAGAAACATTCATACTCTGAGTCATATAAACTCTTCAACCAAATGAGAGCTTGGAACTTAAATAGCCACGCACCAGTACAAAGTGTAATGTACTGATCCTCGCTTTCCACGCAGGTACCCCGAACTACGAAGGGCGTGCCACTTGAAAGCTCAAGGCGAAGTGAACCCTTTCGAAGCCTCATCCGCGTGTAAAGGCTTGTTACTGGATTCCTTTTGAAGAAGACCCGCACTCAGTCCAAAAGAAGATGATGACTCGACTCGCCTCGATAGCAGGTGGAAATGTGTAATAATTTTGCTTGTAAAAAGGGATGTAATGTATGGAACGACTATCTCATCGGCATTCATTTTGTAAGTCGAGTTATGTTGTAGCCCGCACGACAATGATTGTAAAGGGAGTCTATGTAAAGTTTTATTATCATCAATGAAAAAGTCTATTTCTATTTCAAATGTGTCATTCAATTTCTCTACGTACTCTAACTTGATATTGTGTTTCGGATAACCTTATGACTATGTCTTGTGCGATCGCAACTTAGGTTCGCACGGCATCACGCCCGGGGGACGACTATCGATTCTACGGAATCGGGGCGTGACATCTTCCACTTGTTCTTGCATCTTTTGTGCTCAACCTAGTTTTTAGAAAAAAGGTACTTCCCCACTTTTCTAAATTCCTAATAAATCTATTTCAATTCCTTTTTTACTCTAGTCTTTTGCATTAGGATCTAATTAATGTTTATTTACTGTTTGTGGAGATTTATCTCAGTTTTTATGCAATTTAGAGCTTGGGAGTTGCTATTTGGATTCCTTCTATTTTGGGCTTTCTTTGAGTTTGACACTCAATAGGTAAACCACTCAAACCCATTCTTTTTTCTGATTTCTTTGCATTTAGGGCTAGATATAGGAGTTCCCTAGTTGTCCCTGAAATTTGGGTAAATTTTGTGTCCATTTGGTGTCCGTATCGGACACGTATCATAGTGTATAGATAGGTATTTGTTAAAATGCCTCTTAGGAATTTATTTTCGTGTTTTGTAAAACTAATTACATGGATCCCTAGATCTATATGTGTATGTTAATTTTTGTGAAGACTGAAAATATTTTGTGTCGTTTTTGTGTCGGTTTTGGTGTTAGACATGCTGCACGAGACTCGGTTAACTGTCCTGCCTATCGGGCACTAGTACTTACTGTATAGGACACGTGAGGACACGAAAATTGGTGGAGAGGAGGGGGCACTGTCTGTCATCATGCTCACAAAATTTGGGAGCAGATGATGCAGGACATACGATGTAATCCCGCCCGTACTGGACACGTACTGTCGTATACGGTCAGTAAACACGCACAGACATGCGCACAAACACGCACTCGTGTCTGCTGTAGACACATCGTGGACACCTCACAGGGTGTCGAATGTGTAGCCTGACACATGGGCTACACGTGGACATGACCACGTGTCATGTGTCGTGTCTACGACCTCAGTGAACGCGTGCACGATGCAGTAGTGCACAGTTTTGTGTCAACGTGTTGTGTGGTTGTTTGGACACGTTTGTGTCCACTTGGTTGGACACAAATACTCCCTGTGACACGTACACATGTGTGACTACAATTACCAACCATTAATTTGACTTATTAGTTATGATTTTCATTTCGAAATAGGAAAACTCCTATTTCACTGATACATGTAGGCTGTCAGTTGGATTCTGAATTTTTAATGTGTTATTAACCTGTTTTGTGTATTCCATTTGATTGTTTGTACACTTAAATAAATCTGGGTTTTAGCCTACATGCTAGGGTTCACTTGGCATATAGATTAGTTTTTATATTGCACTAGTTTTCGAATTGGCAGTTTGTTTGGGATTTCATTAACTGGTACCTTAAAAATGTGCACTGTTTGTAAACTCTGATAATTTGCAACATGAAATTGGTGTACACATATTGTTCCTATGTCCAGCTGAGATTTGGGTTTCACTAGGATTATGATTGTAGTAGTGATCGATTTCGAAATTGTATTGGGGTTGGGATTCATTGAACTGATGCACTGTTGGGATTTCTGAGACACACACACACAATGATACATTGCTTGTTTCCTAAATCTAAAATTGACACAGTGAACCACATGTTTACACACACTGTCACTCACACCTAAACACTGAGAACTTAATGGTATTTTTCTGTTAACCTAGGAATCTGAAATCTGATAACTATGTCCACACTTTCCTGCTGAATTTTCCCTATACACAAACCTGAGATTAACACTATTTTCCCACAAGTGTACACACTAGCACACTATCTACACATACACCTAAACTGAGATATCTGGAAATGATAAGAACTGGAATGAGTTCCCTGATTGGTGATTGCTATGTGACACTCACCCAAACATGAGTTGACTCTCTTCACACATGTACCCTATCTACCCAATGTCATACTGAGAACCACATTGGGTCACATGACACTCTCTACTAACTGTTACACACACACCCACTACCAAAATACAGTAAATTAGCGACGGCACATTAGTGACGGATAATTTTCGTCGGCATTAGCGACGGATTTGCGACAAATAGCCGACGGAGTACCGACGACAAGCCGATATAATTTTTATTTTATTTTAACGGGGAGAAAAGATCACTCATCCGTCGCTAGGACGTCGGAGATATAGCGACGGATAAGTAGCCGTCGCCATGCAGTCGATTATTTGGCGGGAATTGCTGAGGAAAATGGCGGAACAATTCTTCGACTACGTAGCGACGAATATTCCATCGGCAAGTATCAAAAATAGCGACGGCCTAGCGACGGATACAAACCGTCGCTGGTCCGTCGCTAAATAAAGGGCCCAGGCTTAAATTGAAACGACGGGAAGAACTTTTCATTTCTTCCAAATTTCATTCTCTCTCCTCTCTCTCTCTCTATCTCCTGCGGCGGTCGGCGACCTCACTCTCCTCTCTCTCTCTCCCGTGGCGGTGATCGACGACCTCTTCTCTCTCTCCTCCAAAAGATAATCTCTCTCTCTCTCTCTCTCTCTCTCTCTCTCCCTCTCGGTGGTCGTGGGTGTCGTGGGCTGCCGGGGGCATCGTGGGCTGCGGGGGCGGCGGAGACTGCGGGGGTGGCGCGCACGTGGCAGTGCAGGGCAGCGGAGGAGAGAGAGTGAGAGAGGGACATATAGTCCCTGCAGCCATTCTTCAGATACTATGGTACGACATGGTGATTGGGACATATAGTCCCTGCAGCCATTCGATTGGCGAGACAGAAACTATGGTACGACATGGTGATCAGGACATAGTCCCTGCAGCCATTCGACTGGCGAGGCAGAAACTATGTAGCCGTAGATAAAGTTGACTGTCCTCCGACCATCATCGCTCGGCAATGATGATATGACAACCTATCACTATATCTTATATAGTAGTAGATGATGTCTTAGTATTACATTATGTGAGTTCATTTTGATTCTGTTACATTCTTCAGATACTAGATACGATAAGAATATATACTACACCATATGTACAGAACATAGATGATTCACACTAATGTATGCTAGAATGAATTTTGGGTTGTGTTCTGAGCCATCCGTTCTCACACTTAAAACACATAGGAATTAGTAGTGTGAGAGCGCCGGAGAGAGTGAGAGCGCCGGAGGGGGGAGGAGAGAGAGTGAGAGAGTAAAATGGTACGACATGGTGAAGTAGTACTGTATTTTGGCTCCAACTCCAGCTCCATTTGCATTAATCTACGGTACGACATGGTGATCAGGACATAGTCCCTGCAGCCATTCGACTGGCGAGGCAGAAACTATGTAGCCGTAGATAAAGTTGACTATCCTCCGACCCTCATCCCTCGGCAATGATGATACGACAACCTATCACTATATCTTATATAGTAGTAGATGATGTCTTAGTATTACATTATGTGAGTTCATCTTGATTCTGTTACATTCTTCAGATACTAGATACGATAAGAACATATACTACACCATATGTACAGAACATAGATGATTCACACTAATGTATGCTAGAATGAATCTTGGGTGTGTTCTGAGCCATCCGTTCTCACACTTGGCAAAAAATTGAATTTTCTGTACTTTATCTGCTTTCGAAAATGTACTCAAATTATATGATGGTTCCTTTAGTTAGCTTGCTTATGTTACAATTATATTATTTTTGAATATCGATCTTACCAGATGGCACCCATGACCCGAGAAGCGGTACGTCGTTTGAGGGAAACAATGAATGCTGAGGTGGCTCCTCCTACTGTTAAGGAGGAAGTGGCACCGGTAGCTAGTGAGACCGGGAGTTCTATTCATCCAGCACCGGTAGCTAGTGAGACCGGAAGTTCTATTCATGCAGCACTTGCAAGGGACTACATCTCTCCTCACGCCGTCGATCCCACTTATTCGAGGTGGTTGCGTGATCGTATCAATGAGCGTTTGAGTGAGCTGTGTGGTTCTTATTAGCTATTAGAACTTATTTGTATTAGACTATTTGTATTGGGTTGTTTTTGTATTAGACTATTTGTATTGGACTACATATATAAATTAGTACTGTGTCAATCTCTGGATTGTATTGGACTACGATATGGTGATCAGGACATAGTCCCTGCAGCCATTCGACTGGCGAGGCAAAAACTATGTAGCCGTAGATGAAGTTGACTGTCCTTCGACCCTCATCCCTCGGTAATGATGATACGACAATCAACCAGAGAGGATACTCTGAGAGATCCATCTGAGTAGGACATATACTCTGAGAGATCACCTTTACAAGAATGATATCAGTAGTGGGATTGAGTATTGAAGGAGATATTATCAGAGTATACGTCCTACTCAGATGGGTCTCTCACCGTTACTATTTTTTTCTGACAGCATGGTGGATGTGCTCCGTCAACAGATTCTTACTCCGAGCCAAAACTTTGCCCCGGAGCTCAAGTGGATATCCTTCGTGTAGAGCTCGAGTGAGAGGTTCCTGACAGCATGGTGGTCTCCTTTGTCAAAGTATCCGTGCTTGTCCCACAATACGAGCACGGATACTTTGACAAAGGAGACCACCATGCTGTCAGGAACCTCTCACTCGAGCTCTACACGAAGGACGTCCACTTGAGCTCCGGGGCAAAGTTTTGGCTCGGAGGAAGAATCTGTTGACGAAGCACATCCACCATGCTGTCAGAAAAAATAGTAACGGTGAGAGACCCATCTGAGTAGGACGTATACTCTGATAATATCTCCTCCAACACTCAATCCCACTACTGATATCATTCTTGTAAAGGTGATCTCTCAGAGTATACGTCCTACTCAGATGGATCTCTCAGAGTATCCTCTCCGGTTGGGTTGTGTTCTGAGCCATCCGTTCTCACACTTAAAACACATATGAATTAGAACCGTGTTTTATATTTTCGGCGAACCCAGGGATTGGATTCTGTATTTTGTATTTTGGTTTCTGTATTTTGGCTCCAGCTCCATTTGCATTAATCTACGGTATGACATGGTGATCAGGGCATAGTCCCTTCAGCCATTCGACTAGCGAGGCAGAAACTATGTAGCCGTAGATAAAGTTGACTGTCCTCCGACCCTCATCCCTCGGTAATGATGATACGACAACCTATCACTATATCTTATATAGTAGTAGATGATGTTTTAGTATTACATTATGTGAGTTCATCTTGATTCTGTTATATCCTTCAGATACTAGATACAATAAGAACATATGCTACACCATATGTACAGAACATAGATGATTCACACTAATGTATGATAGAATGAATTTTGGGTTGTGTTCTGAGCCATCCGTTCTCACACTTGGAGATAAATCGAATTTTTGCTATTTTATCTGACGCACAAATACCGCTCGAGTGAGCCAAAGGCATGCAGCCACTTCCCTCCCTCTATTCCCCCTCTTCCTCTCTCATGCTATTAACGTCACAACTTTTCCAGTGTTGCTCCCTCTAATGATGATGAACGCAAAAATCAAAGACCCCCCCTCTCCTTCCTCACTCTTCACAGTTCTCACAACAGGAAGGATCAGTGCTTTCTAGTTCTCTTCCATCCATCAATTCCTCCGTTCTGATCAAGCATCTTCCTTCTCCTCTCCTCCACAATGGCTCTGGACCCATCTGCTCCTCCCTACTTCCCTTCTTCTTATTGACTCTCTCAGCCACATATGATATCCACCTCAAGTGTAAAGTCGGAGGAGAAGAAGTGGGCAGGAAGATGAGGGGGAAGCAGCACAGCCGACGGCATGATCCGGAGGAAGTACAGAGGTTTTCTTCAACATCCGTAGGAGAACTATAAGGATATATCTTTTCACAACATGTCACCTTGTCAAAGACCCTTAATGTGAATATCATGTTACCGCGGTGTCGGAAGACTAACATGTCATAATTTTCTAAGTCGTGTGTTTTGACATAATCCTCCCAACTCTTTCCTCCTATGTAGCAAGATTACTACATAGGAGGAAAGAGTTGGGAGGATTATGTCAAAACACACGGCTTAGAAAATTATGACATGTTAGTCTTCCGACACCGCGGTAACATGATATTCACATTAAGGGTCTTTGACAAGGTGACATGTTGTGAAAAGATATATCCTTATAGTTCTCCTACGGATGTTGAAGAAAACCTCTGTACTTCCTCCGGATCATGCCGTCGGCTGTGCTGCTTCCCCCTCCTCTTCCTGCCCACTTCTTCTCCCCCGACTCTACACTTGAGGTGGATATCATATGTGGCTGAGAGAGTCAAATAAGAAAAAGGGAAGTAGGGAGGAGCAGATGGGTCCAGAGCCATGGTAGAGGAGAGGAGAAGGAAGATGCTTGATCAGAACGGAGGAATTGATGGATGGAAGAGAACTAGAAAGCACTGATCCTTCCTATTGTGAGAACTGTGAAGAGTGAGAAAGGAGAGGGGGTCTTTGATTTTTGCGTTCATTATCATTAGAGGGAGCAGCACTGGAAAAGTTGTGATGTTGATAGCATGAGAGAGAAAGAGGGTGAATGGAGGAAGGAAAGTGGCTGCATGCCTTTGGCTCACTCGAGCGGTATTTGTGCGTCATCTGGTGGCGCTCCTCCAGCTCCGGGTCCAGCTCCAGGCGATCAGTAGTTTCGTTTTTGCATTTTTGGACTATACTATATTTTTGACTTTATACGTATTTTGGGATATTCAGTTTTTTCGTTGAGGATACTGAGTTTGTACGTATTTACGGATATTGATTTGGTTTGTTGAGGATATTATATATTGGCATTGTTCGTTGCGGATAGTATTTTTTTCTTTATATTTTTTGTATATTCTGGAATGTATTGTGCGTGCTGGTGTTGAGTGTTCCACCAAGGGGGTCGGCGAACCCAGGGATTGAATTTTGTATTTTATATTTTGGATTCTGTATTTTTGGCTCCAACCCCAGCTCCATTTGCATTAATCTACGGTACGACATGGTGATCAGGACATAGTCCATGCAGCCATTCGACTGGCGAGGCAGAAACTATGTAGTCGTAGATAAAGTTGACTGTCCTTCGACCCTCATCCTTCGGCAATGATGATACGACAACCTATCACTATATCTTATATAGTAGTAGATGATGTTTTAGTATTACATTATGTGAGTTCATCTTGATTCTGTTATATCCTTCAGATACTAGATACGATAAGAACATATACTACACTATATGTACAGAACATAGATGATTCACACTAATGTATGCTAGAATGAATTTTGGGTTGTGTTCTGAGCCATCAGTTCTCACACTTAAAATATATAGGAATTAGTAGTGTGAGAGCGCCGGAGAGAGTGAGAGCGCCGGAGGGGGGAGGAGAGAGAGTGAGAGAGTAAAATGGTACGACATGGTGAATTAGTACTGTATTTTGGCTCCAGCTCCATTTGCATTAATCTATGGTACGACATGGTGATCAGGACATAGTCCCTGCAGTCATTCGACTGGCGAGGCAGAAACTATGTAGCCGTAGATAAAGTTGACTGTCCTTCGACCCTCATCCCTCGGCAATGATGATGCGACAACCTATCACTATATCTTATATAGTAGTAGATGATGTTTTAGTATTACATTATGTGAGTTCATCTTGATTCTGTTATATCCTTCAGATACTAGATACGATAAGAACATATACTACACCATATGTACAAAATATAGATGATTCACACTAATGTATGCTAGAATGAATTTTGGGTTGTGTTCTGAGCCATCCGTTCTCACACTTGGAGATAAATCGAATTTTTGCTATTTTATCTGACGCACAAATACCGCTCGAGTGAGCCAAAGGCATGCAGCCACTTCCCTCCCTCCACCGTCGTACCTAGTGGAGGAGCATATTCGTCGGTCGCAGCAGGGATTACCACCACCGGGCAATCGAACTCCTCCTCCTCCTTAAAGTATTGTAATTAAGAAAATTTGAAATATTTGTGGGAATTTTGGAATATTTGTGCTATGATCGGATTATAACGACGGATATTAGGTTACTCTTCAGGATAATTGATGTCTATTTTATATTAATTTGGTTTGGTCTATATGATTCTTGGATAATTGGTGTGCATTAAATTCGTACATATTTGGTCTATGTGATTCTTGGATAATTGGTTTGCATTATATATTTGGTCTATGTGATTGTTGGATAATTGGTGTGCATTATATATTGGTTTGGTTTATGCATATTTTTGTGAACAAGAAAAGTGTTGTAATTTTTTTTCAAAAAAATCTCATTTAGCGACGGACTAGTGACCGGTTAGCGACGGATATTTCCAGTTTTTGACTACTTTTTGACGGAATTTCCGTAGCTAACTGGAGAATTAAAATTGTTTCCAGGTAGCGACGGGTGGTCGACGGAATATCCGTCGGCAACGTTCTGGTGGTATATTGTTCGACGGAATAGCGACGGAAAATCTGTCATGACCCGCACCCGATTTTTTTTTAAACGGATACGAGACGTGTCCAAGCCAGCCTACGCCGCAGTATCGGCGGTAGAACGCTGTCACGGCCATGAAGATCAAAATCACAAATAATGCTCATTCACAAAACTAATTTAACTTACAAAGATCACAAATTTTACATTTGCAGAAAAATATAAACTTGTACAAATATTTGAATGACTACGACTCCACTATCTAGCTAGTCTCTAGGCTTTCGTCTGTAAGTACTCCCGTATCTTCCATGTTAAGTGAATCCACGGCTAACCTGAAAAATATTGGTTTCCAGTCAGGAATGGAACGAGCACAATTCACTGAATGCAATTTCAATAAATGAAAATGACTATACAACGGAGGTTAGACATCAATCATAAGTTTTTGAAAATAAACAGAAAGGACGGAAAATCAATAGCAATAGACAAAAATACTTTTCCCACTGTTAGAAGTACCTTTGATATGTGATCAGTCTGGGACACTACACCGCGAGGTCTACGAGGTCTACTTGCACGAAAATAAACAATGTCTACGAGGTCTACTTGCAGAAAATAAACAATGTCTACGAGGTCTACTTGCAGAAAATAAACAATGTCTACGAGGTCTACTTGCAGAAAATAAACAATGTCTACGAGGTCTACTTGCAGAAAATAAACAATATCTTCGAGGTCTACTGCATGAAAACAAACACTGTCTACGAGGTCTACTGCATGAAAATAAACAATGTCTACGGTCGGATCACACATCCTTGGTACTTCTCATTTCCGACTCAACAATTTATAATAGAATATAAATCACATAACCAATGGCTAATCAATGAAATATAGTGAAGATCAATATCGAAATGCAGACAAAAAATTGTACTCGTCTGAGGTCCTGTGCTGGTGAAACCGATAATACTATACCACTCAAAGAACCACAATCAGTCAACACATGCAGAAGTCTCCGGATGCTGATATAAACATTACAAACATTTTTAGAATAGTCAAATTAGCTAGGATCGCCTGTCCTTAAGTCCAATTCTGGACACAGGGGCAAAACGGTAATTTTGGGCCAAAATGCTGTCCACCGTTGGATCCGCTTTGCACCAAAAAGCGTGCCAGATTCAATGGCCTCTAAAGTCGTCAAACTATATGTCTATGGATCCAGTTTTCTGATATGAACCCAACCGTATGTGCAGAAGTGGATTCCAGCGGGCCGTGCACAAAATCGCCCGTTGAGTCGGACCGTGGGGCCCACAAAACGGCGGTCTGATTCAACTGTCTCAGAATTGGACCAAACTTGGCATACAGGACCAAAAAAATGATACGGTCCTGCTGGCGCAAGTTTTGTCTCGATCTGACGAGTGTGCACAAAGTAATTGGAAAATTTGCACAGAGGCCGATACGGTAAATTTCGACGGATACGCATCAAATTCGTCGCGTACACGCGACCAATTTGAATTCCGTCAAAGCCCACATGTCCACGAAGCCATTACGCACCTTTCGATGCTTTCGGTTCGTGACCACGTCGCCCGGATTGGCGGGACGCACATCGTATCGGAGAGTTTTTGTGTTTTCGAAAAACAGTTTTTCGGTCAACTTCGAAATTCGATTTCTCGACGCGTAGTCGATGATTTCCAAATCCACAAAAAGGTTCATGAAGTCCTATATATTTTCTATAACTTCCTTTAATTAGTTTTCTAAATTCCTAACATACAGATCATAAAACATCTTCAAAGTTGGGTCTTTGAGACGGGTTCCTGTCCTATTTTGGACAGGTTTTTCCCTCAACTTTGAGTCAATTTTTTGGGCTCATTGATCAGCGATATCCAACTCTATTAGTTGGGATTCAGAGAGGGTTAGGTTGGATTTCCGAACCAATTTACGGGTCATAAAAAGATAGAGTATCGAGGGAGGAAACTTACCTCGAAGTTTGGGTCGCTGCTATTGCACCATACTGCTGTTCACCCACTTCTGTGCGTGCGCGCGGCCTTGTCGCCGGCCGATGGTCGTACAGGGGTGGCGTATGGCTGCGCTGAGTCTAGGCGGCGCTGAGATGGGGAGGATTCTCGTTGAGGTAGGGTTTCTTCCCCCTTTTCGCTCGATATATACTTGCTCGCAGTTCCGTTCTGGGGGTTTAGAAGGGTGCTCGGGCCCGGCTTGGCCCGAGGCTGGGCTGGGTTTTCCTATTTGCAAATATGCAGCAACCCACTTGAGAGATCCACTTCGTTGATCTTTTAATAGTTAGCCTATTATGTATATCTATCACTATATATATATTTCTATTATATATATCACTATATATTTCTATATATAATATATATATATATATATATATATATTTTTTTTTTTTCTTTTTTTTAAGTTTTATATTTCTATATATATATATATATATATATATATAATATATATATATATATATAATATATATATATATATATATATATATATATATATATATATATATATATATATATATATATATATATATATATATCTTATACAATATTTTTTATAAAAATCTAAAATAAACCCCAATGCTACCTATTCCTAGGATAAACCCTATATGTATATATATATTTATAATAATATTTAATTGAAAAAATTAATATAACCTGTAACAATAAAATAATATTATATATATAATAACCTCAATAAAATAATAATAAGTATAACGATATTCAATAAAACAATAATGGTGTACATATATACAACTTGTGCAGTCTAAAAATCCCAATATGTACAAGGACCTATTTTATACCAATATCACTGAATACCAATTAATAATAATATTTATAATATTAAATTAAGAATACTTAGAAAATATTATTAGATCACTAATACGGAATACAACACAATCATACCAAATTCCATCAACAAAAATGTCATTGGACGTGCCGCATGACTACATGGGCTTGGGCTCAGTTAGGCTACAGTCCGGGATAAAATTGTATAATCGGTTTCCCTAAATTCAATAATATAAATAAATAAATAAAATTTCGGCAAGGGTTAAGTCGCAATTTGGCCTAATTTTCCTAGTTAGGACATCACTATGGCTTGGCTTTCCCTACCAGTGCTAATACTCTAGTCAAAGCACGCCATCGCGCTATTCGTGCCACGATTTCTAGTCACTTTGTACTCCAAAACTCAATCATGGCTAAAATCATCTACCGTAATAACTAAATAATTATTTATAAAATCTAAAAATCACCATTCCAATAAAATAAATAATAATAAAAATATTCCAAATTTCTGGGAAGGGCAGCTACAAATCTATCCACCTTAAAAATAATTTCGTCCTCGAAATTCTAATTCATAACTATTTCTTAGAATTCAAAGAAAATATACTATTACCTTAATTTCCTCGAAAATAGTTATATCCTCCTTCTAGCCATTTTGTAACTACGAAACTTCGAGGACTTCTACCCACCTTTAGCCACACTACTCCCTTAATGGTATGTCCCTAAAACTTTTTAATCATCCAACTAATTGCTAAAAATTGCTACAAATATATATCTACTGTATGTGGCATCTATAATCCTCTTTTATCTATCAAATAACCCAAAATCTAACTAGCAACAAATTTACACAAGTAGCTAAGAATATTGGTGAATTCTAATAAGCATGATCATTCGTCACTCTACAATAGGAAGGACAGGAAGATAAGGCAGAATAATCGATAGCAAACATAAAATTTCAAGAGCGGTAGGGAGTATCCAATGATGCAGATCGAAAGAAAGTCTATGAACCAATGACCTATTTTGCTAGATTGGGCTACTCTAGTTCAGTCACTTGATAAATCGAAGAACCCTTCGTTTCCTATAGGGCTTGTAATCCGTGCAATACAAAAGTTCCGTTATCGAAATTCTAAACAGGTTCCATAATAGAACGGGATTTGAGAAATCAAGATTGTGATCTTTTCTGTGGTTATTTAAACATACAAACAAGGGTTATAAATGCAATGCAAGGTCGTATCGCAACTTCCAGGTAGATAGAATAAGGGTTACGAACGACTTCACATTATAAGAAAGGAAGACAACAAAATGGGTATAGGGACCTATTCCAGAAAGTTCAGTTTCATAGTCCAATTATAGTGGTATGCATGGATGGGTTTTACTGGGTCTTAATGGGTTTCCTGATTGGACATCAATCGTTGGTCGAATGAATCTTGGATTTCAATCCACATGGACTGGACAAGATCCAATGATAAAATTATTTCTACCAGATTAAGGTAACCTAGAATAGCTTTCTACCCAAATGGTTGAGCGAGTCTCCAGTCAGGTTGGTTAGCTAGGTCCCCTAAAGCCCAAAAATACATCTTCCGTGACTTTTGTATTTAAGTAGCACGAGAAGGCACAATTGAGTGGCACACTAGTGACATGTGCATAGTGGCTTCGAGTAGATCACAACCATATATTGGGTCGAAAGGTTCGAATCGAGGTTGAGACTCTAGTTGTAGTCGAAAAGTATACTGGTATTATGGTAAGGGTTATAACTAGTCCTTTTTACCTGAAAGTTGTACCATAAAAAATAGAGTACAAGGGGACGTGTTTGAGTGGTACATGACATACCTAGATGAAGATGGACTCGTCTAGATCTTGCATATAAAATTTGTTAGAAGGTAACAGCTGGTCTCGTGCTCCGAATATTAATGACACGGTCGGGGACACAAAATGATCTAAATGGAAAGTGGGAGTCCATGGGGCACTAATTATCATCCTAATGGAAATTATTCTAATCAATCGGTAACCCTCGTATATCCCAAAATTTTAGAAGGCTTACAGTCTACTCACCCTAGAAGCTAGGACATGGTTTTAGGAATAATGGGATTAGACAAATTTTAAAGTCCGGGTATTGCACCTCGACTCTTGCTAATAAAAAATATAGCATGACATAACGGGATACGGTAGATATAAGTCAAGTCAAGGATCGTTCCTCAATAAATGGAAAAAACGAGCGTGTACCATGACACATGGTCGATAAAATAGAATGACCTACTCGTCCACAGTATACAAGAGTTATTGACGGGATAACCAACTCTAAGGCACATCATAAGAAAAGAATTCTAACAACTGAGCCGTGGATTTCTATTTGTGTTAAGCCTGCCAGACTATTGTCACAAGAGTTCGAGGGGTATGGGCTTAAGGGTTGCTAGTTAAAGCAAGCTTCAAGCAAATAATTAGAGGCTCACGCCATTTGGTTTCTTGCAAAATAGATAGTCTCCTAGGTTGGCATTTTGATCAAGGGTAACCCTGATCAAGGGTAACCCTAATCGTTCTCAAATTTCGACGGCTAGAGGGTTCCTGTAGGAGTTTGAGAGTCAAAAGGAGAACGAGTAACTCAAGGCAAGGTTCTAGTCACATGGCTGGCCGATGGTAGCTATACTTGTGTATACAACTATCGTAGCCATGGGGATACTATGTACCTCCCTACCAATTATGAGCTTTCGCCTTTCCAAATCAGTGAAAGATAAAAACAATAAAGAGTTCAATAGAGATGTCACTGAATACAATCACGTGATTCAAAGGCGAACGTATAATTCAAGAGGAATTGCCAATACAGTTATGGATGAGATCCTAGAGACATCTACATCTCAATCCACATAGGTTAATCAGAGAAAGAGCGAATCGAGTGCACTACAGTTGATCAGACCGTAATACATCGATTCTGATTAGATATTATGTTAGTGGGCGTCCCCAATAAACATATGTCTTGAATCAAGCTCGATGAAAGAGTAAGCTTGCAAAACTAGGCTGTGATAGCAACATTGGTCAAGTTAGTCAACTACAAGTATGCGAGATTTTTGAAAGGAGGCACCAGTAGTTCGAGTTTTGTGAGAATCAAAATCTTACCCGGTGTTCTTGCTCATACGGTCTTCCTACTATCTTCTTGTCCATATGGCCTTGGTCGACTAGTGGGTTATGACCTCTAAATTCTATATTCTGGGTAAACCTATCAGCGTTAGTCAATTACCTCGTCAATAGGTCACAAGGACCACGGAATGCTAGGTTGGGAGACACGCTACCCAACTTACAGAACTTTCACTAGTATTGGGTTTGGATCTTATGGGTCACACAGGACATTTTCCTATTTTCTATGGTATCCTAAACTTGTAATCATGTCTGAAATCATTTCACCGAGAATTATGCCTCGCCCGTACACTCGGGCGACGGTAACCCTTGGTTTCATAACTCAAACATGATACAAAATCGAATACTTCTTAACTCTATCCTATATTGGCTCAAGGGTAACTACGATCAAGAGAGGACCACTAGCCATATTTTAGCAATATTCTATAACCTATATTTCTTAAACAAATTTCAACTCTAGGGGTCGTGCCTCGCCAGTGTGCTACTGGCTGCAGTGAATCCATAGTCTCCATAATTTAAATAAATGGTGACGTGCGCTGCTGTCCTGCCATTACGAGTTAACTAATATTCCTTTAACTATATCTGCAAAAATTTCATGAGCTTCTAGGGATTCAAACAAGTTGGCCCTGAAATAAAGCGTAAGTATTTTTCCTATCAGTCACAACCCTGAAAATAAAAGATTGAACAGGAAGAAAATAATTGAAGACAAAAGAAATACAAACATTCGATTGTCTACTTCATATGTATGGAGGAAAACTTTGAATCGACACTAACTCGGGGTTCATATATAGAAAACATAACCAGGAATTATATAAAAATACTAATCCTTAGGGCAACTAGGAACTAAATAGGCAATTCGAACTAGGGTATGGGGATGATATCTAAGAGGCCAAGAGGAGGAACTGAACAATTTATCAAGGTTAGATTATCAATCCTAGGAAGCCCGATCTCACCAAGTGAATAATCTATCTACATCGGATCATATCGTCATATCAATAGGTAATAGTGTGCCTATAGGGATCTGACAAACTATCAAAATTAATAACTAGTCCTCATCTAAATTGTATGCCTAGACTACCCATCGGTAAATTTGTTCAAGGGACTCCTAGTCCTAGTCATTCTCTCAAATTAAATTAATTCTTATTTCGTGAATGAGCACTTCCTAGTCGCAGGCTTGCAATAGTACTACTAAAGTACTATTACGAGTTCGCATGATTTGCGAAAACAGACCTGCATGGGCCACCACAAAAACTTGTCACGACCCGCACCCGATTTTTTTTAAAACGGATACGAGACGTGTCCAAGCCAGCCTACGCCGCAGTATCGACGGTAGAACGATGTCACGGCCATGAAGATCAAAATCACAAATAATGCTCATTCACAAAACTAATTTAACTTACAAAGATCACAAGTTTTACATTTGCAGAAAAATATAAACTTGTACAAATATTTGAATGACTACGACTCCACTATCTATCTAGTCTCTAGGCTTTCGTTTGCAAGTACCCCCCGTATCTCCTATGCTAAGTGAATCCACGGCTAACCTGAAAAATATTGGTTTCCAATCAGGAATGAAACGAGCACAATTCACTGAATGCAATTTCAATAAATAAAAATGACTATACAACAGAGGTTAGACATCAATCATAAGTTTTTGAAAATAAACAGAAAGGACAAAAAATCAATAGCAATAGACAAAAATACTTTCCCCACCGTTAGATGTACCTTTGATAAGTGATTAGTCTGGGATACTACACCGCGAGGTCTACGAAGTCTACTTGCACGAAAATAAACAATGTCTACGAGGTCTACTTGTAGAAAATAAACAATGTCTATAAGGTCTACTTGCAGAAAATAAACAATGTCTACGAGGTCTACTGTATGAAAATAAACACTGTCTACGAGGTCTACTGCATGAAAATAAACAATGTCTACGGTCGGATCACACATCCTTGGTACTTTTCATTCCCGACTCAACAATTTATAGTAGAATATAAAATTACATAACCAATGGCTAATCAATGAAATATAGTGAAGATCAATATCGAAATGCAGACAATAAACTGTACTCGCCTGAGGTCCTGTGCTGGTGAAACCGATAATACTATACCACTCAAAGAGCCACAATCAGTCAACACATGCAGAAGTCTCCGGATGCTGAAATAAATATTACCAATATTTTTAGAATAGTCAAATTAGCTAGGATCGTCTGTCCTTAAGTCCAATTCTGGACACAGGAGCAAAACGGTAATTTCAGGCTAAAACGGTATCCGCCGTTGGACCCGCTTTACACCAAAAAGCGTGCCAGAGTCAATGGTCTCTAAAGTCGTCAAACTATATGTCTACGGATCCAGTTTTCTGATACAAACCCAACCGTATGTCCAGAGTTGGATTCCAGCGGGCCGTGCACAAAATCGCCCGTTGAGTCGGACCGTGGGGCCCGCAAAACGGCGGTCCGATTCAACTGTCTCAGAATTAGATCAAACTTGGGATACAGGACCAAAAAAATGATACGGTCCTGCTGGTGCAAGTTTCGTCTCGATCTGGCGAGCGTGCACAAAGTAATTGAAAATTTTACACAGAGGCCGATACGGTAAATTTTGACGGATACGCATCAAATTCGTCGCGCACACGCGACCAATTTAAAATCCGTCAAAACTCACACGTCCACGAAGCCGTTACGCACCTTTCGATGCTTTCGGTTCGCGACCACGTCGCCCGAATTGGCGGGACGTACGTCGTATCGGAGAGTTTTCGTGTTTTCGAAAAACAGTTTTTTCGGTCAACTTCGGAATTCGATTTCTCGATACGTAGTCGATGATTTCCAAATCCACAAAAAGGGTCATGAAGTCCTATATATTTTCTATAACTTCCTTTAATTAGTTTTCTAAAATTCCTAACATACAGATCATAAAACATCTTCAAAGTTGGGTCTTTGAGACGGGTTCCTGTCCTGTTTTGGATAGGTTTTTCCCTCGACTTTGAGTCAATTTTCTGGGCTCGTTCATCAGCGATATCCAACTCTATTAGTTGGGATTCAGAGAGGGTTAGGTTGGGTTTCCGAACCAATTTACGGGTCGTAAAAAGATAGAGTATCGAGGGAGGAAACTTACCTCAAAGTTTGGGTCGCTGCTATTGCACCATACTGCTGTTCGCCCACTTTTGTGCGCGCGCGCGGCCTTGTCGCCGGCCGACGGCCGTGCAGGGGTGGCGCATGGCTGCGCTGAGTCTAGAAGGCGCTGAGATAGGGAGGATTCTCGTTGAGGTAGGGTTTCCTCCCCCTTCTCGCTCGATATATACTTGCTCGCGGTTCCGTTCTGGGGGTTTAGAAGGGTGCTCGGTCCCGGCTTGGCCCAAGGCTGGGCTGGGTTTTCCTATTTGCTAATTTTTGCAAATATGCAGCAACCCACTTGAGAGATCCACTGCGTTGATCTTTTAATAGTTAGCCTATTATGTATATCTATCACTATATATATATATATATTTCTATTATATATATCACTATATATATTTCTATATATATAATACATATATGTCATTGAATATATATATATATATATATATATATATATATATAAATATATATATATATATATATATATATATATATATATATATAATATAATATAATATAATATAATATAATATAATATAATATAATATAATATAATATAATATATATATATATAATATAATATAATATATATATATATATATATATATATATATATATATATATATATATCTTATACAAGATTTTCTATAAAAATCTAAAATAAACCCCAATGCTACCTATCCTAGGATAAACCCTATTTGTATATATATATTTATAATAATATTTAATTGACAAAATTAATATAACCTGTAACAATAAAATAATATTATATATATAATAACCTTAATAAAATAATAATAAGTATAACGATATTCAATAAAACAATAATGGTGTACATATATACAACTTGTGCAGTCTAAAAATTCTAATATGTACAAGGACCTATTTTATACCAATATCACTGAATACCAATTAATAATAATATTTATAATATTAAATTAAGAATACTTAGAAAATATTATTAGATCACTAATACGGAATACAACACAATCATACCAAATTCCATCAACAAGAATGTCATTGGACGTGCCGCATGACTACATGGGATTAGGCTCAGTTCGGCTCCAGTCCGGGATAAAATGGTATAATCGGTTTCCCTAAATTCAATAATATAAATAAATAAATAAAACTTCGGCAAGGGTTAAGTCGCAATTTGGCCTGGTTTCCTAGTTAGGACATCACTATGGCTTGACTCTCCCTACCAGGGCTAATACTCTAGTTAAAGTACGCCATCGCGCTATCCGTGCCACGATTTCTAGTCACTTTGTACTCCAAAACTCAATCATGGCTAAAATCATCTACCGTAATAACTAAATAATTATTTATAAAATCTAAAAATCACCATTCCAATAAAATAAATAATAATAAAAATATTCCAAATTTCTGGGAAGGGCAGCTACAAAATCCGTCGACAAGGTTCTGGAAATGTCAAGCATTTCCAGAACATGGTCAGCGGATAATCCGTTAGTATTACGTCGCTAATCCGTCCTTTGTTAGCGACGGCGATCGACGGACTAGCGACGAAACGATACCCTCTGATACACTTTTACGACTGTTTACCGATGGACTATCCGTCGCTAGCGTCTACACAGTTAAGTATTTAATACTTGAAATGGACGAAAGCCCGTCGGAAAGTCGTCGCTAATAAATCATATTGTGAAGACGAAAAGCCGTCGCTATTCCGTCCCTCTTCGACTACTTAGCGACGGATCATTATTAGCGACGAGCTGATTGCCGACGGATTATTTTGGCTAAGATCCGTCAGTGATCGGTCGCTAATTCTGATTGCCGACGGATGGGCGACGGATGTGGCCGTCGCTAAATTGACATATTTTGGCAGTGACCCATCTCTTTCACATCATAGGTTACACATGAAACTGAGAACCATGTTGGTTCACAGGAGACACTTGCACACACTTTTCTGAGAACCTAAGCCACTATCTACACTCACCCACACATGCCTATGCTCTATAACACACACGCACCAAATCACATTCCCTGAGAACCTACACACAGGTCTCCTATTAAGTGTACACACACACTCTTTCACACATTAAGTTACACATCACTCTATTGTTTTCCTGTCACACATACACACACACACATGTCTGTCTCTACATGTATATATGAATATGTTATCTAGTACCTATACCTATATAGCTACCCTATATATATATATATATATATATATATTTTTATATATATATATATATATATATATATATATATATATATATATATATATATATATATATATATATATATATATATTATATATCTAGTACCTATACCTATATAGCTACCCTATATATATATATATATATATTTCATTTATATATATATATATATATATATATATATATATATATATATATATATATTTCATTTATATATATATATATATATATATATATATATATATATATATATATATATATATATATATATAAATGTGAATGTGATATATGTAATGTAATATAAATATTGCATTTGCCTATATAAATGGTATGTATATAGATATATGAAATGGAGGTGTGTATTGCCTATAATATGTGAAATTGGCTCATGGCTTATGTGGTATAGCCTATGGCATATGGTGATATATACATGAGTTGGGTTATATTAGACTTGTGTGACTTGAGGATGATGTGTGCTTGCTAGGATAGACTGGTTAGGCCTAGTGAGACTTGATTGGGTCTAGGTTGACCTAGTTGACCTAGCATTGACTAGTTAGTTGACTGAAGTTGACCAGGGTTGACTTTAGTCTAGAATTGACCCAATATCATATAGAATGCATCATAGTAGCTCATTTTACCTATTTGGATATGTTGTGACTTGTACTGTTCTGAATAGGAGCCAGACACCACTCCTCAGGCAGTATTTATTCAGACACTCAGGATATCAGGCGAGTACATTCTCTGACCATTTCATACTTTCTAGGACTATTTTCTTGCTCTAGATTATTTTACTTGATACTGACATGATGGAAACACAGATTAGTACTATATGGTTATTTTTATACAATGTTATCCCCCTCGGGAGCATCAGATACATCATGTCATGTACGTTTCACTTTCATCATGTATTCTTATGCTTTCACCATTCATGTGTACTCTCGTGATTCATGTACTCTCATGTTCATGGAGCCCCCATGTTTATATTCATGTGCACCCATTTATGGGCCCCTATGTGAAATCATGTACAATAACATAACTTGAACGGATCCTTGTGTATTAATTGGGGTACGGGAGAGTATAAATAGTCATGTAGACAATTTCTAAAGTAGTGTAGCCATGTACAACCTCTCATGTTTATTATCAAGTCGTTCACATGTCTAGCGTGTACTCTAAATCACTAGTTCTCTGTAGTTCTTTACTTATAGTAGATGTTTTATTACAGTCTTCTCTTTTACTCATGTATACTCTTCAGCGTTTCATGTATCTTACTCTATTGTCTGAATTATATTCCTGTCATGATATAAACTGCGTGAGATGTACTGTGCTCGCTCCAATCCTGACTGGACCTGTTGAAATATTACAGATGGCTTTGAGGAGCTGTGTCCCACTTATTACGGAGCAGGCCTAGATGATACATGTGAGTTGGACTCTCAGGAGGACCTAGTACTTGCAGACGATACTACCCCAGTAGACTAGGCTAGTTAGCTAGACTAGTTTCTATTATCACTCTGTCCTTGGATACATTGTATTTATTGGAGATTGTATTCTGGATTTATGGAATTGTTTATCTTATATTTTTAGCACTCTCTTATCTGTATTTATCATCTGTGGATTCTGGTTATCTCCATTCTATCTTACCGTACTTTCTTCTTTAGTTGTGATTGATACTTTATATGTCACTCCATTCGGAGTGTATATACTGTACAGGTACCTTAT